>PVKP010037047.1:0-21960 GCA_004027715.1 Plecturocebus donacophilus | reverse complement strand
CCACCATCACCACCACCATCACCACCACCATCACCATCACTACCACTACCACCACCACCACCATCACTACTAGTACTGCCACTACCAAAACCACCACCATCACCATCATCGCCACCACCACCAACACATCTAAAAAACTCTGATCCTGGCCTTTGTCTCTCAAATTCTTTTTTTCTTCTGCCAACTTCTTTGTTTACACCTTTATCCCTTAAAAAATGAGAATGAAAAATAGAAAAGTTATTTCATTTTTTATTATTTTAAGAATTTGTATCTTTTTCATGAGTAAGTTAGAAGCTAAAGATCTATCATCTGTCTATCAATCACCTATCCATCTAGCTGTCTGTCTATTAATCGATCAATCATTTTCTTTGCTTGTTGGTTGTATTTCTATGGCTCTTTCCTTTTAGTTTGTCTTCATCCTTCCACCTTCTTTCAGTTGGTTTAGCGCTTAGGGCCTAAAAGTAATCGATGCAGCACCTTAGAATATAAAGAATGCGTCCAAGCCCTTGCAGACTGGACCTTTCCTACCTGGTAATAGCACAGAGAAGAGCAACTACATGATTTTGTCTCTTTGTGGGAAAAGGGGTACATCTTTTTATTCAGAGTCAAAAGTTTTTAAAAGGGAAGAAGGCAGGAAATCTGAATCTTTGGTCAGCACCTTGCGCTTTAGCACAATGATCTACACATTGTTGACATCCTGTAAATGCTTACTGAATTAAATTTGAGGGTCAGCCTTTGGGCAGGAACACAATTAAATCCGTGGTTCCTTGGGCAGTCACTTTTATTCTAAATATCTTTTTGGGTTACATTTCTAATTTCTCCCACTCTTTCCTTTTGTCTTTTCTCAAAACTTATGACACTGATGCCGAAATAAGTCGACCATTTGTATTTGGAATCCATTGGATGGACTAGGGTTTAAATCCCTGCACCACCAATGACTGACCTGAAAAAAAATCACTTAAGCTCTTTTGGCGTTGGTTCTCTCATCTGTGCAACCACCCTGCCACACAGGGTGGTTGTGGGAATTGAATGAAAAAATAGGGATGATACAGTAGATCTCAGTGGATCTAGCCCATGGTAGGTGGATGCATGGCAAGCATATATTTCCTGTAGATAATTACTTCCCCCACTCTCTGTGGGGTCCATTTCTGGTATGGCCAAAGGATGCCAAAGCTGCATGCTCTCAGGGACCAACTCTCCCTCTACCATCAGCCCATCTTCACAATGCTCAGCCATTAGGAGAATCTGGAAATTTAACTGGGGAAGTATAACAGCAGAACAGGAGGCAGCATTCTTATGTGAATTTCTGCTCCTTTACATGCTGCAGGAACGCTATGAGACAGCTCCTCTCTAAGATGGGGATGGTTACCACAGCTTGGCTGAGACTCGAATGAGAAGATGCAGGGCTCAAAGGCCCATGCAGGAGTGAAGCCAGTGAAGAGGGGGAGTCCCAAACCTGACTCCCACCTCTGCCCTTGTTAGCTGTGTAACTCTGGCAATTCACTTAATCTCTCAGCACCTCCATTTCCTCCTCTGCAGAATGAGGATGAGAAGCCTAAAACAGATTTTGCATGGCAGTTGTGAGGATAAAATAAAACCTTTGGCATACAGGAGGGTGCTCAATAGATAGTATTTTTCTTCCCTCCTTCCCTCTCCATCCTCCCCGTCTTTTCAAACACTTCCTTTTTATCTTTGTATTTCCCCCCTACATCTTCCCAGGTTTCTTGATTCAAATTTTCAGAAATGCTGGGTACTCAACGGTCACTTGTAGAAAACCTGAAGTTCTTAGGAAGATGGACATTAAAGAATCCAATAAGTGATAAACGTTTGACTGCATAAACAAGAATAATAACAACACGATTATTTGGGATCCTTATTAAATTGTGAGACCAAATGAAACCAACATAATCAAAATTGAATCGAAAGTCAGTAGAGAGTCACACCGTCTAATTCGTTTGAAGATGCTGCCCTGGTTTATTCTGATGCTCAATCATACAGTTATTTAAAGGACATCAGAATGACAATACTAATAATGGTGACAAATCTTCCCAGCATGGACGGCTCTCACTGTCTTTTAATTGAAGGGAAGCTATGGAAGTGTTTTCCTTCATTAAAAAAAAAAAAAATCTTCCTTTTTTTTTTTTCTCAGGCCATCTGTCTGGCTATTAAAATCCCATCAGCTTCATTGCGAGAACGCTTACTTCCCCAACGCCTGCCACCCCAAAGGGGGCTCTTACAGCCAACTAGCTCATGATCACTCCAGGCCCTCCAAAGGGAAAGCGCATTTGCTCTCAGCGCTTCCTTTGCAGCACCCTGTCCTTTCCTGGCGTCTCATTGCTGTACGGACAAGATATTCTGTGATTTATTTTCAGGCCCCCACATTAATACACAGAAATTAGTTTATATCCGTAATAACATTGATTCATTCAACTGTAAGAAGCAGCTATGTCTCTTCTCGGCAGCTTAGGGTCTAACAAGACAGCGCTGGATCTCCCAAATAAACACTCTCGGGTCAAAGTCCAACACTTCAGGATTAGCCTTTGCTTTATAGGTGATGGCGGATGAAGTCCTTGGATCGAAGAGATAGAGCCAGGAAGGAAATGCCTACATTCTCTCTGACCCGGCACCTGTGTTCCTAAAACCCTACACTATCTCTCAGGCTTGTGAGTCACATTCTCCCAGCCCTTCCTGTACACCCCAAATCCTTTTTGTCGTTATTGTTATGGGAGACAGTCTTTCCTGTTATGCCTGTCCTCTCTCACCCAGGTATGACTATTACGGAGAAATCTCACAGCTGCTTCCAAGCAAGTACCTCTTCCTACCAGAGGTAAATCCTTCTATGCTTGGAAGACTCTGGGGTGGAGAAAGAAATTCCTTCCCCGCTGGTGGATTGGGAGAGCTAATTCCTCTTGTTCTGATGGTGTCTTGAGAGGGGGCATCTCCTGAACACCCTGGAGGAAACCAAACAGAAAGTCCTCCAGCACAAATCACTGTGTCAACAAGGGAGGCAGCATCTCTCCGCCACTGGCTGTTGTCCACACCACTGTCCCTTCTAGATGGAGGAATGGGTCAAATTATAACTAAGAGTTGAGTGCTCCTGATGCCTCAGAAAGGCCCTTGGAGTCCAGGCGATTTCTGCAAATTGGCCTTTGACCTTCTTTTCACTTTCTACGCCAGTGTCTCTTTTATCACCCAAAGAAAAAAGCTGATAAGTAATGGGGCTGAAGAGCCACCCATCTCTCCATGTCTTTCAAACCCCGTGGATGGTTTATGAGTAGAAATGATGCTTTTGCTAAGTGAATGGTGGGCCATTGTGGTATCTGAGATGGATTTAGGTGGTATAGGGATGAACATTTAAATAGATTTAAGTTGAGTATTTGGAAGGTGTGTTAGGAATATAACTAGTGAATTGAACCAGTGATTTCTTGGATACTATTGCTTAGGCTGAGGCTAAACCAGGGCATCGATTTGAAGATACACATTTGAGGCTGGGTGTGGTGGCTCACACTTGTAATCCCAGCACTTTGGGAGGCCGAGGTGGGTGGATCCCTTCAGCTCAGGAGTTCGAGACCAGCCCGGGCAGCATGGTGAAACCCCGTCTCTACAAAAATACAAAAAAATTAGCCAGCGTGATGGTGAACCCCTTTAGTCTCAGTTCCTCAGGCGGCTCAGGTAGGAGGATCACGTGAGCCCAGGAGTTCAAGGCTGCAGTGAGCCAAGACTGTGCCACTGCACTCCAGTCTAGGCGACAGAGTGAGACCCTGTCTCAAAAAAAAGAAAAAAAAAAAAGTAAAAAAAAGATATGTGTTTTATTAATAACAGTATGGGTGGTAGAAGGGTGGGAAGTACTGATTTAAAACAACAGCACCATCTTTTGAGCCTGTACGCAGTGTGTAAGTCCTTTATACAGATTAATTTTTGTGACACGCTGCTTGAGAAGCATTTTTATTTCTGTTTCTGTGCGTGCGTGCGGCAGACAGGAAACGGTGGTCCAGGCAGATGAAGCCTGAGGTGGCAGAATCCGTCCGGACTCAAACCCAGGCCTGTCTGATGCCCACACCGGGCTCTTTCTGCTGGATCGCGCTGCCCAATCAATCCCGGAAGAAAGTAGGGCAGGAAGTGCTTGGGTTCTAGGGAAGACCTATTGGTCCTGGGCTGCGGTGGGGTGTGGTCCTGCGGTCTGAGGCTCCGGCCTGTAATTTTAGCCTGGGCTCCAGCCACAGGCTTTGCGGCTTTCTCTCATCACTCAGTCCACAAATATCCGTGCCCCGCCTGGTTTCTCTTGTGTTCTCTGTGTCTCAGAGAGCTCTCCCTGGGCGGCATTCCTGGGGGCGTCAGGGGGTGTCTCTCCCGGCCTGTGGGCGGGCAGGCCTCTCTCTGCATCCTGCTGCTGTTTCTCTTCGCTCTGACCAACTGTCATGGACCCTCCGGGCTCCAGCGTTCCATCTGCTCTGAGAGGGGCCCGCCCGCGCCCAGGCGGCTTCCATCTCCTCCGGGGCCTCTGCCAGCCTTCTCATGCTCTGTCCCCACCCCGTGACACCTCGCTCTGCTGAGCTTCTGCCTGCCGTCTTCCTTCCCATGGACCCACCTCTGGCCCCCGTCCTCCGGTGGTCTGCAAAGACACTGACTTAGACCCGGGGGTGGCGGCTGGCTTCCTTTCCTCCCATCACTCTGCCCCCAGCTCAGCCACACCACCTGTTCTGCCTCTGGCCACGTCCTAGTAACCCTGGTGTCAGGCACCTCCGCTGCCAAGGCCCCTCGGGAAGCCCAGAGGCACAGTGTTCTCAAGCCGGAGCACAGGCCCTTTGAAACAGACCTTTCCGGCCGGCTTCTTCTGTTCTCCGTGAACTCAGTTCTCAGGGGAAGGATTCCGCTGTTCCGGACCGAGGCCGGGAGAGCCGCCTGCCCCAGGAGCAGCTGCTTCCACGGGAAGCCCGCACAGACGAATTTGTTCCTTCCTTCCTCCGTCCATCTTCCCATCCTTTCTCCTTTTCCTCCTTTTGTTCCTTTGTTCATTGTTACTATTATTATTGATATTTTTGCTGAGATCCTAGTATGTGTCAGCCCCTGCCTTAACTATTTAATTCCGACCGATTGGCCAGCCCACCATTGATTCACCAGAGCCTGAGTGTGCCAGTCACCGCACTGGGCAGCGGGTCACGGAGGTACATCTGACACCATCCCTGTCTCAAGGGCTTTGCCATCTGGTTGAGGACACAGAGACTTGAAAACAGAGAGGCACGAAAGTGTCTGAAACCGTCTGAAAGTGTCCGGATCTTTGCCGACATCTGAACTGGCAGAGGCTGCAAATGTCTGAGGGCGGAGCTCCTTTGGCTTGGAGGCCAGCACCCCTCCTGGCTTGGATGGGCCCCTGTCTCACCCCTTCTCCATGTCAAATCGGACCGCAGGGTACCAAGATGGCAGCACCAGCGCGCTGCCACAAGCCTCCCAGATCCTAAGCTCCCAGGTATGCAGGAGATGGCCCCGACACAGAGCGAGTCCGGAAGAAGGAAAAACCTGCTTCTCCGTGCTGTTTCAGGCTTCTCTTTGGCCAAAATCCTGCTGCTCTTTCATGCGGAAGGGCCCTTGGATTTGATGACTTTGTGGGACAGATAGAGGAGAGGAGGCCGGAGCTCCCCTAAGGGTATCAGCTGAGATGGAAGAGGGAGGAAGGGGGAGAGAAACAGACTCAGGCAGGCAGCGGGCCTTCCTCCCAGAGGTGGGGATTTTATCCACCCTCAGAGAGGCAGCAGCAGGCCTGGGGCCCGGAGGGATGTCCTGGTAGTGGAACGGCACAGTCCCTTCCGCCCACAAGCACGAGTGAGCTGCTACCACGTGCCAGGTACTGTGTCAGGTGCTGGAGGCCCCAGACTACTTGCCGCCTGGGACCCAAGCACATGGGTTCCAGTCCCTGCACTGCTGCTTGCTGACTCCGTGGCATGACCAAATGCCTTCCTCTACAGACCTCACGTTCTTCAATGTCAAGGTGAGGATTTGGACTAGATGAGCCCTGTGCAGTCGCCACTAGTCAATTTCCCTCTCTCCTTTTCCTGTCGCAGCAGAAACTCGAGTTTTCATCTAGGCATGTGGTCACCTGGAATCAAGGTTATCTTTTCCAGACTTCCCTATAGCTAATGTGTGGCTGTGTAGTAAACTTCTGCCCAGAGAAACTAAGGCAAAAATGTTGTGTGATACCTTCCAGGGAGCCCCCTTAGGAGCCAGGTGACAGGTGTCCTTTGCTCTTGTCTTTTTGTGCCATCCTCCACCTTGATCCATGGGATGCAAAGGCAGTGGCTGGAGGGGATGGTGGAGCTGGGAGCGGGCAGAGATCTGCCCTGTTAACCTCTTTGTGGAAACTCCAGACCAGCCTTGTACTTTACACCTCCAGATTAGTTTACTTGAAAGAGAATACACTTTTTGTTTTGTTTAAGCCACTGCTAATTTTATTTTCTGTTACTCATCGTCATCAAATCTAATCCTTCTTGATACAATCTCTATAAATCTCTTCCGTCCATCTTTTATGAGGATGGAACCTTATAAATGTCACAAACACCTATTCTGAGGTTGTGACATTAGGTTGTGAACAAACTTTTGGTCTTATTTAAACCACTGCTAGTTTTATTTTTCTGTGACCTACTGTCAGATTGAATCCTTCCTGGTACAAGCTCTAAAATCTTTCCCAGGTATACTGTTCTGAGCTTGTGGCATTAGGGGAGTTCTTTAGGTATTCACTCCCTGTGGTTGGCAGAATAACAGCCTCCCAAAAGTGCCCACATTCCAATTCCTGTAACCTGTGAGCACGCCACATTGCATGGCAAAGGGGATTAAGGTTGCAGATGGAATTAAGGCTGCTAATCAGCAGACTGTAAGGGAGGAAGGTTATCCTGGATTATCTGGGTGAGCACGTGGTAATCCCCAGGGTCCTCAGGTGTGAGCAGGGAAACAGGAGAATCACGAGAAGGACACTCTGTTCAGCAACGCTGGCTTTGAAGATAGAGGAAGCTCCTACAGGCCAGGGAAGGCAGCAGCCCTTAGGAGCCAGAAACAGCGAGCAAGTAGATTCTTCCAAGGGCCTCTGGAAGGAACACAGCCCTGCCCACACCTTGATTCTAGCCCAGTGAGACCCAGGTCAGACTTCCAACACCCAGAACCGTCAGATAATAGGTTTGTGTTGTTTTAAGCACTAAGCTCGTGTAATTAATTACAGCAGCAATACGAAGCACGCACTCCTACTGTTACCTAATGGGTAAAATGAGAATCCTGACACACATATTGTAGAGTGCCTTGCAGCCTAGGGAAGGTGACAGACACATGGTCCTTAGCCCAGGGCCCGGCACACAGGAGACTCTCAAGTAGCTCTGGGGAAAAAAATCACTCTTTCTTCTTGTACTTCTGGTCACCTCCTTTAACGTTAAATGATAATATTAGCTGAAATGGACTGGGTGCAGTGGCCCACGCCTTGTAATCCCAGCACTTTGGGAGATCGAGGTGAGAGGATTGCTTGAGCCCAGGAATTTGAGACCAAGCTTGACAACGTAGCAGGATCCCATCTCTTAAAAACAAATTAGCTCAGTGTGGTAGTGCACACCTGTAGTCCCAGCTCCTCATGAGGCCGAGGAAGGAGGATCGCTTGAACCCAGCAGTCTGAGGCTGCAGTGAGCCATGATGACACCACTGCATTACAGCCTGGACGGCAGGTGAGACCCTCTCTTAAGAAAGGAAAAAAGTAGCTGAAATGGACAGAGAGAAGTACTGAGACTGAGCTAACGGCTTTCCCAGATCCATGCACTCTGAATTTATTTGGTGCCTGGGAAGAAGGTGGTTATCTTCGTGGTACAGGCAAAGAAACAGCCCCAGCCCGCCAGCGGCAGGGGTGGGGTTTAGATCCTCATCTGCCAGAATCCACTGGCCATTGCCAGTCCTCTGAAGTCTTGCTTCTCAAAGTGTGCTCTGCAGACCTGTGGCATCGTTCCTCACCTGGGAACCAGAAATGCAATCAGCCCCCACCTGGAGCCCCAAATCAGTATCTGCATTTCAGCAGGATCCCAGGTGATCTGTGTACACATTGAAGTTTGAAGGAGCTGCTCTAGATCAAGTGATCTGCTCTCTCCTTGACCTCATCCTTTTGGGGGCAGTCTTGGGTGATTTCATTTTCTTCAGGTGCTTTGGGCCTATCGCCCTTGTTCTACTGTTGGCAAACTCCTATTCATCCTGCAGAACCCACTGCAGAGGGCACTGCCTTTAGGACCTCCTCAAATAAAGTTGCTCTATTTTCTCACCTTTATACTTGCCTTCATCAATTCCCCGAGCTCACTGATAATAGTTTTGGTACCTTCCTGTCTCCTTCAGAGCCAGAGGCATGCCTTCTGGTTTCACCCAAAAAATATTTACTAAGCAACTACTGTGTGCTAGGCACTGCTCTCAGTCCCTGGGCTGTGGCAAGTAAATAACAGAGACAAGGACCCTGGTATCATGGAACTTACGTTCCAGTTGGAGAGAAATAATACACACAGCAGACAAATTCAGAGAGCATAAAATCCAATGAAGAAAATAGAATCAGCAAGAGAGACCGGGAGGAGGAAGGGCAGACTCCCCGTGGCAGCTGATTTGTTTCTGTGACTGGTGAACTAGCACAGAGCCTGACTTACATTAAACATTCAAAAATTATCAAGGATGTGGTGCCTCATGCCTGTAATCTCAGCACTTTGGGAGGTGGGTGGATCATCTGAGGTCAGGAGTTCGAGACCAGCCTAGCCAACATGGTGAAACGCTGTCTACCAAAAATGCAAAAATTATCTGGGCATGGTGGCATGCACCTGTAGTCCCAGCTATTCAGGAGGCTGAGGCAGAAGAATCACTTGAATCTGGGAGTCAGAGATTGTAGTGAGCCAAGATTGTGCCATTGCACTCCAGCCTGGGCAACAAGAGCAAAACTCTGACTCAAAAAATAAAAATAAAAATAAATTACCAAGTTAAATCAGGTCTGACCATTCCCTGAGATTCAAACGACATGTCTTTAAATTCATATTCTTCCTGGGCAATTGCTGGGCAATTTTTCCTATCCCCAAAATGAAAATTTCTCTCTTCTCCATGATACCTTCCAAGGTAGAAATGAGAAGTAGTAAATCTCTTGGTCCTGCCATAGGTCTCCCTCCCATCTCTCTGCAGCCAGCACCAACAGCGTGGCCTGTGTCCCTGGCACCTGGTATTCGGTTATTGAATAAAGCATGCCACGTGGCTGGTCAGCACAACGGGGTGTGCTTCCCGAACTGGGTTCAAGGTCGGAAAATGTCAGCCTCTGAAAGGGAAGCTGCCAGGGTGGCCTAAAATGAGTGAGCGTCTCTCTCTTTAAAAGCAACAACTCACCCTGGGGAGGTTCTTTAAAAGGGAGTAGATGAGGCTAGCCTTCCACCTGAATCTTATCAGCGGGCCCTGCTCAGGAATGTGGGATATATGTGCCTTTATTTACAGATGCATGGTTTTCTTCTGTCTGTCTCTGTGAGCTGCTGCACCTTGTCTGCGCTGATTCGTTTCAGTTATGTTTTCAGCTGTCAAAAAACAAAGACTCTACCTCTAATTTGCCATAGGCGTAGAGAAGGATTTGCAAACTTCGCCGCCTACGAAGGCCAGGCAACGGCTACACACGGTGGAGCAGAGCAGTCGTGTAAGCCACATAAGACACTCGGGAGCAGTGGGGACTCGGGGGAAGTGCAAGGCACCTGTCACACGGAAGAGACATCTGCTGATCTGCTGCCCAGCTCTTGCTGACGGCTCCCAAGCAGGGATAGGGCCCAGGGTTACAAAAATCTTGTCCCCCGCCCCACCCAAGGGAACCAAAAATGTGGATTTTTACCAAAAAGTTTTCTATTTGTAGAACATTTGAGGACCAAGCACAACTCACTTGCCAATCACCCTTTGCAACTGCTGGCGTCATAAATGATAAACACACCACTGGTAATGACAACACCGGTATTTGTCCAGTGCTCGCTGTGTGACGGCGCCTCGGTAAGCACTCGACGGAACATCCCACCAAAATTTCACAGGCGACTCAGGAGGGAGACACAGGGATGATCCCCATTTCACACGTGAAAAATAGACTTAGGTTATATTCCTTGTCCAAGGGAACATAGCTCGTACATGACGGGGTGGGATTTGAACCCAGGCTGCCAGATGCAAGCTGGCGTGAATGCCAGGCCTGGCTGGGAGAGAATGCATCCTTATAAAGATGATGATGATGATGATGATGATGGGAAAAATCTGAGATTAAATATGCATCATAATCTCAGATGTCAAGCTTTGTTCTGTGTCCTTTTTCTATATTCACTCATTCATTCCACAAACAAATGAGATTGAGCAATCTCATCATATAATCATCGCTTTGTGACGGGGTCTCTGTCCAATCTCATCCCTTATTACTAACACCTTCCCTTACCTCTTCTCCCATACCTGGTTTATACCGAAATCGTATAAATCTCATGTGGTCCCCTAAACACCTCATGCTTGTTCACACCTCTTCCTAGGACAGCACCTGGCACATGGTAGTAACTTAGTAAATTTTGTTGAAGAAATAGACGAGGGAACTCATGATCTAGAGGGGGAGATGGGAATGGAAACAAGCAACATACAAGATATTAGATGCTGGGATCTGGAGGGAGCTGACCCCAGGTGGGAGGGAGCAGGGTGGGAGGCAGCAGAGAGAAGTGACAACTTTACTAAGTTCTGGAGACAAAGTAGGACGTGGCTGGGAAGGGACCCTTTGGGTAGAAGGCAGCAGAGACGGAATATCTGTATTCACTTCCCCGCCTTCACAAACTGCAAGAAGACGGATGTCCTTGCATTTTGAAGAACGCTTCTGTTTTCAAAGCGGTGAGGAAATCTGGCATCCGCTTCACTTTTCCCCACTCTGCCCTGGATAAGGAGCATATCCTAATCTAAGCTCAAAATGCTGAATACTGCATCATGTAAGGGAGTACAAACAGCCTTTCTATTTAGCATTGCCCTCAATGTCAGAAAGAAATTTATTTATAGACTCGGGGGCCAAGGGAAAATGGAAAATATAATTGGTGTCATAGAAGGCTGTACACAGATTTTGGGGTTGGATAGACTTGGGTTGGAATCCCAGCTCTGCCATTTGCTGTGTGACCTGGGGCAAGTTACTTAACATCTCTGATGGAGTGAATGTGTATCGCAGCACATATCTTCAGAATTGTGAAGACTAAATGAGAGCTAACCTCTGGAGAGCATCTAAAACGGTGCTTAGCACAAAGGAAACAACGAACGACTATTATTATTACCGTTGTTATTATTAGTATTGAAGTGATGGGAGAACAGCTGTTTTGCAGGATTACCTACTCTGCAAGCATGGTGGAGGAAAATGGGAGAGACGAGCTAACAATACCAGGGAAAATTCGGGAAGGAGAAAGGATAAAATGTGTCCCTTATCAGAGATAAAGAGAGAGATCCAGGTCTGGGGAAAATATGATAGAAAAGAGTGCATACACCCTTTACGCAGAGAAAATGAGAGAGGAGAGCCATGGGGTAAAACTGCGATAACCGGTCTAGGGGTCGGCAGTGGCCGGTCTCCAGTGAGTTTTGCTTGGTGCAAGGTCAGAGAGGCTGGCACTGGGGCAGTGAATTTGCAAGGTGGAGGGGGTGGCAAAGCAAGGGGTGGATTCTTTTTGCAACGAGGCTCCAGCAACCGTGCACCTGGGATCTTGTACCTGATCCCTGGCATGCTTGTTAGCAGAAGGAAGGCTACCCAAGGTCAAAGAAGTTCGGGAGAGAGTGAATGAATAGAGTGTCAATAAGGAAGTAGGACGCCACTCTGCAAAAGCAAACCCAGGGCTGCTAAATCAGTGCCTCTGGGCCCGGCGGTAACTAATAAGGAATGCAATCGAGAGAAAAGGTGACTGCTTCCCAGCAGGTAGTGACTTATCAGCTTTTATGGCAAAGCTGTGGCCCAGGAGGTGCCCCCGAGCACCTCCCAGGTTGCAGGGAAACACCTGCTTATTATCAAGGGTTTTTCAGAATGTAGTTTCAGCCAAGCTTAGGGGAGAAGACTGGTCAATGGATGCCCAGAGTTTTTGTTTAAAAGTCCATCTCCTTCGCCAGGTGGGCAACTCCCTGAGGCCAGGCCCCATCTATTTATTCATTCATTTGACACCTAGCTCCTAAGCACTCTCTTAGTGCCAGACATTAGACAAGACTTTAGAGAGATGGTGATGGACAAGGCAGACATGGTCCCTGTCCTCAAGGGGCTTCCATTCTTACAGGGGGACTCAAGTCAGAAACATGCATGTGCTAAAAAGTTAAAAAGTTAAGAAGCTGGGCGAATCCCAGCACTTTGGGAGGGTGAGGTGGGTGATCGCCTCAGGTCAGGAGTCCAAGAGCAGCCTGGCCAACATGGCAAAACCCTGCCTCTACTAAAAATACAAAAATTAGATGAGTGTGGTGATGTGCGGCTGTAATCCCACCCACTGGGGAGGCTGAGGCATGAGAATCACTTGAACCCAGGAGACGGAGGCTGCAGTGAGCTGAGATTGCACCACTGCACTCCAGCCTGGGCAACAGAGCGAAACTTTGTCTAAAAAAAAAAAAAAAAAAAAAAAAAAACAGTTAAAGAGGGGGGGGGGGACAAGACTTGGGGGTGGGGCTACTGTAGACAGGGTGGTCAGAAAGCCTCCTTGAGAAGGAGATATTTGAATAGAGACTTTCTGTAGCCACATATTTATACCAGCAGGGCCTAGCACATTGTATATGTTCAATCATGCTTGTTATACTGGGAAGTGAGAAGGGATGGGGAGACCGGATGTCCCTCTATTGTACTTTACTTACAATCTCCCTTCTCCTCTTTACTCTCTGTTTACTATGACTAACTTAGTGCAAGTCACCTGGTCAGTAAGTCTCACCAGCCCAGATCCACCCCTCATCCCATCCATTAAGCCCTCAGTGACCACCGACCCAGACAATGGAAAAGCCACTTGTGATGCTCCTCCCTGGCTTCCTACCTTTCCGGGCTTCCCTTTTCTTTCATGCTGAAACACAAATGTCCTGTGAGCCATTTCTGTCCCTTTGGGATCACATCTCTGCTGTTTTCCAGCCTCACCCCTCTCTGCTTTCCACCTTCTAGCCACATGGGACCATTAGCATTGCCAATGCCCAATACATGGGCATCTGTTTCTGCACATGCTGTTCCTGCTGTCTGAAGTGCTCTTTCTTTCCTTAGCTTGCTCACTCATACTTTGCATTCTTAATAACTCATTCTTCCCTGGTATCCCTTCCTCCCCAATCCCTGTGCTCCCAGAATACACTGTGAGTACATTTCATGCTGTGCAGTTATCATCGTCTGTTCACTGGGATATCTCCTCTACTAGACTGAATTCCTTGAGGGCAGAGGTTGAGTCTTTTGACTCTCTGCTAGATTCTCACACAGTACCTGGCAAATGCTTGGGAACAGTTGTTGGAAAAGAGCAACCATCACCCTTTTCCTCATCAAAGCAAGTTGCTGGTAAGGCCACATTCTGTTCTATGCTGCTTCCTGAGTCACGGGGCAGGCACCAGCTGCATGCTGGAGAAATCCTCTGGGCTCTCTTAGCACCCTGCCTACGTTTCTCCCTGCTAGCAAGATAGCTGGCCATCTTCTCTTGATTCTAAGGCACGTATTTTAAGTTGCAAGCTTTTTGAAATTAGAGTGTACTTTATAATTAATGTGGAACATTAAATTTGTCCCCCCTTTCTCCCCTGAAGGCTGTTTTTTTTTTTGGTAGATAGGTCATTTTACAATTAGCAGTGTCTTAGAACTGAGAGAATATGGAACTGGGGGAATAAAGCCTTTTATGTACCCAGGAGAAAGGACCGGGGGCTGGCTAGGCCATCGCAGCTCATCAACAATCCCACAGCTGGTGACGTGCATTTTCTGGCATTGGGGAGCGCCGTTAACATCTCTCTTATTCCTATTTTCAAAATGTCTGGTGTTATAACTGAGCCTCGTTCAAATTGCAGCTGAAATCCTCGATGATCCTAACTGATTGTAAAAGATGCCAAAAATCTCTCTGAATTTGTGGGAGGGTAATAAGGAGAGGTAGCACTAAGCTATGGGGCTTTCTCAAACGTCTAGGATGAAACAGAGCCCTTTTGCAAGATTCTTCTTTTCTAGGGTCCCCTGCTAGGACTCCCCTGGAAGATCTTGGAAGCAGTCTTGGGGACTTGTTCACCACTGCCTCCCTAGGTTTCACACAGGGTGGGCACCCACTGTCAACACATTTTTAAATTTAGTTGATTGAAAGTTATTTGAGTTAATTTTCTCCTTTCTCTGCACTGTCATGGGTAATTGAGAAGCCTAGGAAACCCCTGTGTTAAGATCGGTGTGGAAGCAAAAGCAGCATGGCAAAGAAGGAAAGGGGCCAGGCATAGTGGTTCATTCCTGTAATCCCAGCACTTTGGGAGGCCAAGGTTGGAGGATCACTTGAGGTTATGAGTTTGAGACCAGCCTGGCCAACATAATGACACACTGTCTCTACAAAAAACTTAAAAACGAGCCGAGTGTGGTGGCTTGCACCTGTCATCTCATCTACTCCAAAGACAGAGGCAGGAGGATCACTTGGGCCCCGGAGTTCAAGGCTGCAGTGAGCTATGATCATGCCACTACATTCTAGCCTGGGGGAAAGAGTGAGACTCTGTCTTAAAAGATAAAAAAGAATGACAAAAAAAAAAAATGAAAAAAAAAAAAGGTGCTCTAATCCTTACAGCAATTTTAAAAGCAGATATTTTTATCCCCATTTTGTAGAAGGTGAGTATAAGTCACAGAGACAGAATCGACTAACCCAAGGTCACACAGCTTATAACCAAGAAGCCAGCAAACATAACAGATCAGAACCCTTTAATAAGACTAACAAAACCCTTTGGGTCCTGGCCACTTCCACTTGCCCCTCCTACACCATCCAGCATCACCTCCCCGCTGCTTCCCCCGCCCCCCACCGCTCTCAGTTTTCTGTTCACCCTGGTCTTCTTCCGGAACTTGTCTCATTCCTTCCTCGCCCATCTCTGGATGGGCTGCCCTCTGACCTGGAGCTTGCTTTCTTCTTCTCTTCACCTGAGTTAATTCCTGTTCCTCCTTCAGATCTTCATTCCCATCTCACCTCCTCAGGGAAGCCTTCCCTGGTTAGCTACAATCCCAGTATCATGAGCTCACCGTTTCATGCATCTCCCGTGAATAGCACTTATCAGAGCTGTAATTTATATATACATGAGATTATCTGAATTGGGATTCAAATGATGTAAATTGGGGTTCACCAAGGGCAGTGACCCTGGAGGATGCTGCTTCCTATGATGTCCTCATCTCCTGGCCTAGTGCTTGGCATTTTGCAGGGGCTCAGCAAAGATTTCACCAATAAAATGAACAAAGGAATTGCCCGATCTATGGCTGTGAATTAACCTGGAAACTTACAATGCATGTTGCATTTGAATATGGGTTTTTGACCAAAACACTTATATTTGAGGGTAAAAGGAGACATTACATTTTGATGAATTAAAATATTTCTTGCATGATTGGTTTGGGTCTATATCTTCTCCTCCCCTCGACCTGAATGCAAACACTCAAGGGAAGCTCTCCCCCAGGATCGGGGACAGACACTTTAGATGTGTGGAGGGAGGAAGATGTGGCCAGGATCTATTTAGAGGATTTACACCCCAGCACTTCCGTCTCAGACATTTATTTTCTCTCAAAGCACTTTTTTTTCATTATCTTTCTTTCTTATTGTCCTTTATGCATTCAGCCTCTCTCCCTCTCTCTCTTTCTCTCTATCTCTCTCTCCCTCTTTCTTCCCTCCTTCTTTTTCTCTCACTCCTTCCTTTGTATTGAGTTCATTATTTATTTTGTAGAATGTTAAAAAAAAATTAATGCTTTGGCCACTACAGCTCACTGTCTATGAAGAATAATCCTTCGGCAGTATGAAGGGACCACCCTTTCTGAACACCCACGCTGTAGCAGGCAGTAGTCATGTGTTCATTAATTAACAAGGTAGATTGACTTCTTGCACTGTCATGATTGCTGTGGGCACAGCAATGAGCAGAACAGATGAAAATCCCTGCCCTCATGGAGCTGACAGTCTAGTGGCGAGAGACAGACAGCATGTATAATGAGTAAAGGATAGAGTGTGCTACCAGGTGGTAAGTACTCTGTAAAAATAAAACAGCGAAGGGGGATGGATGAGGAGTGTGGGTGGAGGTTGTTGATTGCAATTTCAAATAAGGTGGTCCAAGAAAAGAGAGGACAGACATCCAGTGATTTAATCCCTAAGCCAGCAACTGCCCTTCGAGGAGGAGATTATGCCTCCTTTTTTCCAGATAAGAAAGCTGAGGCTTGCAGGGGTTGAGGAACTTGCCCCAGATCATAAAAGGCGACGGTGCAGGAAGTGAACCCAGATCTGTATGACATCAATTCTTTCAACTAGACCACAAAACTTCATCTGAAAACTTCCATGAGTTACTTAGGATATAAATTTGCTATTTTCTTTTTGAGATGGAGTCTTGCTTTGTCGTCCAGGCTGGAGTGCAGTGGCGTGATCTCGGCTCACTGCAACCTTCACCTCCCGGGTTCAAGCAATTCTCCTCCCTAAGCAGCCTCCTGAGTAGCTGGGATTACAGGCATGTGCCACCACGCCTGGCTAGTTTTTTGGTATTTTTTAGTAGAGATGGGGTTTCACCATATTGGCCAGGCTGGTCTCAAACTCCTGACCTCAAATGATCCACCTGCCTCGGCCTTCCAAAGTGCTGGGATTATAGGCGTGAGCTACTATTTGCTATTTTCTGAAAATGCTTGAGAACATAAACTCATGGATCATTTACATTGAGGACATCTCCAAAATGTAAGGACAAAACAAAGAGGCACCTGGTGAGTCTGGCCTGAAGTTCAGGGTTAGAAATTGATGCTGCGTTCCTTAGACTCAGCTGCTCAGCTCACGGGGAGCGTGGACCAGGGCACAGTCATTGTCACCCTGAAAGGTGCAAAGCAGCTCAAGATGGCAGCTAGGAGGGAGGGGTATGCTGGGGATTCACTGGGTTGGAACGCAGGCTTCCTAAGATGCTCAGGTGGAGTGCTCAGTGAGGGACACTCAGCGGGACACAGACAGGATAGAACAGTGCTTACTAGTGAATATAAGTGGCTTGGGTCTACTGCCCAGAGCCCTCTGGAAGCTTTCAGAGTGCAAGGGATAGGGGAAAATGTAGCTCAATGAGTCACAAGGGGCCTGGATTCTAGTTCTGGCTCCACCACTGCCTGCCACGTGACTTTGCTGTGTCCTTTACTCCCATGTGCCTCATTCAGCTCACCTGGAAAGGGGAAGCAAGGGCAGGGAGTGTGGTGTGAACTGACCAGGACTCCAGGTACAGGAGCCAGGTTTAGCTAACACCGTGAGAATGGCAAGGAATGCTAGGCCTGGCTCTATGGAAAAGCTCCTGGTTAGAACCCTAGCCTAGGGGAAAGCTGTCAGGGTCCTGTGAACTGGTTGGGAGGTTTGCAAAAGAGTAGAAGGTTCTGCCGGAGCTAAACGGGGATGGGCCATTCCAAGGCCTGCTCTCTGCTCAGAGGTGTCTGTTCTGGGGATTATGAAGATCACACTGAACTTTGGGATACTTTAAAAGCAGAAAAGGGAAGAAAATCAATCGGTTATTTTTTTTTCCTTTCCTATAGAGGCTGTGTGCATGGATCATTTTTCTTTACTTTTCCTTGAATAATTTGCCTTCACTTTAGCCAATTAGGAGCTGTGCAACCCCAATGACTGACTCCTTTTGAATTCGCTTATTTTATAGTAATGGATTCATGACTCATTATTATTCTTGTAAAAAAAAGAAGTTCCAGGAAGAACAAACAAATCATTCTGACTTCCACACCCCCTTTGCTCCCTCTCTCCTTTCTCTTCCTCTCTCCCTACTCTCCTCCCTCTTTCTCTTTCTCTCTCTCAATCACTTGGTTTCACATGTCCTTATGATGTTTGCATTCATCTCAGTAATTTAAAGAACTTCTGCATCAAGCCATTGATAAATATTTCTTCTGCACTTACTGTATGGAAAGTACCTAAAGAAAGTCAAATTATCTCGGGAATCATAGAGCAATATGTGCACAGTGTGAAGGCCTGTTAGTACCTTCCAGATTCAGCCTACCCATGCTAGAAGGCAAGCGTGTGTGGAAAAGGCCATTGGCTTTCCTAATATAAAAGATGCATCCCCCCTATTTTTTTTCCCTGCAGAATAAGAGAGCCATGGCTGAGCTGAGCGTGGAGCACTATACCACCTCGCAGGCCATCATGAACTTGGAAGAGATGATTTGGGACCATTGAGATACTTCCTGCTTGAAGAGAACAAGGATGTAGAGTGGCTGGTAGAGCCCCCCGTGAGCAAGCAGCCTGGTGGGGGCAAGACGGGAGAAGCCACTGATGGATGAGGAGCTGGGATATTCAGCAGAGGGAATTTGACAGCTTGGACAGAGAGAGATTTCTGCTCCACCTCACGGTAAGGCAAAAGGGAGAGAAAACATGGAGTTTGCTTCCTCTGCAAACCACATTGTGCCTGCCGTGGGCTCCACCTCTGCAGGGCTGGAAATCCTTTGGGGGAGCCACGGAGCTAGGACAGCGGGGAGAAAGGCACGGGAGAGAATAAACACCAAGAGTGAATTTCTTGCCACCCCCGGAGACGATGTTTCCTTTAGGTGACAACAGAGGTTAATATCCTGAGCAGCAAGCCACCGGGTGGCCCAGAGACACCTTGCTTGAACAAGCTGTTTTAATGTCTTGTTGTAGATTTCATTGAATTAGTCTCTGAAAGGGCCAATGTGTCTCACCATGCAGAGCCTTTTAATTCAGCTTTCTTGAAAAGTTCACGGACTTCTATCACTCTCCACCTACCTGTACCCACATACCCACTGTCTTCTCCCACCCACGCTCCTTGAATCCCCCTAAGGACACAAGCCTGCTAGGGAGTTCAAGTTCACACACGGAGACTTTTCAGTCTGCATAGGGAGAAAGTAAGGGTGGTGGTTTTTTTCCTGACCCCTCTCCCCCTCCCCCCATGCCTGTCCCTAACAGGTGGTCATGTCACTTCTCATTCTTCAGTAGACTAGTTAATTTCAAAAGCAGCCTCACAGGCAAGGACGTTTTCTTTTCTATTCTTATTTTCATCAAGAGGTGAACGAAAATAATCACCTCTGGAGACAAAAAGCCCTAATGAAAACCAGAGAGCAAAAGAGATCAGAGGAAGACAGGGTTGTTTTTCATGTTGAGTTGTTAGCAGCATCTTAGAAAGAAGATGTGAAATTTGTTTGCAACTTCTCTGGAATGGGCAGAAAACACAGATCAAGTGGTCATGGGCTGGGTCAAGGGGGTGGGAAATCTTTTTTGAAAGTCCAATTTTACACACAAAAAAACACAAGTTGGGGGAACCCAACCACTGACAACTTGATCTCCATAGAGACCGACCCCATTCTGAGTGCTCATAAAAGCAAGCGCAGCAACAGCCCCCAAGGACTGTCTACACCAACTTTCAGAAACAGCCGAACTTACCAGCTTTTGGAAATCAGTGCAGTCTTTGAAAGTAAGAGGCTTACAATCTCCAAACCACTTCCTAAGTGGCCAAGGCCCAGCTTCCTAAGGTGGTCCCAGGCCTGTGAAGTTCCATATTGACAGAGGCTTTGGAAATTACAGGCCAGGTCGAAATGGGGCCCGGAGCCTCACCCTTCCTGTCCCGGCCATGGCTACAAGTAGAAAGCCAGTATCATCCCTGAGGAGAGTCTGGCGGGGCCCCACGGTAATGCCTGGGGTCAGTGTGGCCCCACTGGGGAGAGTGGCCAGACCCACAGTGCCAGCGAGCATCACACAATCCTTGGGAAGTGTTCCAATTCTAATCCTTTACAGATGATTCAGGGAGAGAATGTGTAGCTTGGAAAGTTAAAGGGGGTGGGTAGCACATTTAGGGATGTGGACATCAAACAGATGGAATTTTTATGAAAATACTTAAGCCTTTTTAATGCACGAGTGATACAAAGCTACCTCTAGTCTGTTTGCCTTCTGGGAATTATACAATGTTTTAAAGATCACAATATTAAGAGTTTGGAAATAAAACCCAAATTTAGAAAAGTGTATTTATGTCAACCCACCCATTTCTGGGCATATTCACCCTAAAACAATGTCTTGTCTCTCCTCTAGTCCCTTGGCTAACTACCTCCTCCATCCATCTAACTAAAATCCAAGGAAGGCAAATTGCCACTTATGATCATTTCCCTAAAGTGGTCCTCATTCACTTTGCTTCTCTTCTCTTTTGGAATAAAAGTCTGTCATAAATGTTTAATTAAATGGAAGTCCTTCCACTGTTAATGACTAGCTGTATGAAAGGCTTTTCATTTTTTTAAGGAGGGGGTGTGTGTGCGTGTGTTTAAAACAGTCCCTATTAATTTCCTGATATTGATTCTCTGGCTGGGGAAGAGCATATAGTATTCAGCATAGAGCTCCTCTGCAGAATATGTTAAAGGCAGCGGTTTGGATTGAGAAAGGGCACCAAATGCAGTATGCGTCAAATAGACCATCGCTCAATGAAGTCACTTAGCTATTCAAAACATGTTCAGCCATCACTCAACTGTTTGCACCAAGAATGCTGGGAGGGGGGCATGGGATTTCTGCTCTTTCACAGATGTAACCATTTCCCAGAGTGGCTTTGGCTCAGTTTGGGTTAGACCCTGGGGCCACATCAGTTTCTCCCTCACCCATCCATTTCCCTCCCTTCTCCCCCATCTCCTGGTCTCAACTCCCTGCATCACCATCCCATGTTGAGCTTAACAAACAATCCTGCAGTCCCTGCTTCCCGACGCTGCCTCAAACGGCCTCCGGTATTGGTTCATATCAGAAGCAAAGCACATAAGCCCTTTTTTTTTCCACATGGAAGCGTATGTATCTCTCTGTGCACGTCTTTCTATGGGTGGCTGTAGCTTGCACACACAGACATATATAGCCATTCAAATGCAGTCCCTCATATTAAAGTCTTTTGCCAAATGCAGGTTGGATGACCCGCAGGAGTTTTTTTCTGTGACCCAGAAGTATATGCCTTCATCCATAGCCTGATCCCCCAGCCTTTACACCGCGGGGGCCCCTGCGCCCTTAGCACAGACACACATGCCTCAACACCCCCACAAGATCAAGGCAAACAGCTGACACCCCTACTCCCCCCTCAACCTCCCCATGCCCTCACTTCCCTCCCTCCCTCCCTGCCTGCACAATGTCTGATTCTCAAGCCGGCTGCAATGCTGACTCTACTAGCTTCTGGCTAACAGACATGTCACTCTGTGGCAGCCTAACCCACAAGTGAATTGCTGTTTATTAGAACTTGGACTTGTTTCCTGTGAGAGACGTATGTATTTTTAGACTTTGTAAACGTTAAAACACACAAATACACACACGCAGCCAGGCACCTCGAACGATATGTGTGGCTCATAGACATTACGAAATGCTCTTGAACTCAGCTTGAGATCCTGGAATAATTAGGATTTTCCAAATAAGGATTCTTAGAAACAAGAGATTCTTTTTTAAATAAGGAGGTTTGCAGATGGTGATGCGTCTAGGACTTTTGGGGAATAAGGGGAAGAGGAGGGAAAAGGGAAGAGCATTTTTGAATTCTTCATTGCAAAAAGAGAAACACCATAGACAGAAGCAATTATTTTCCCCTCTCATAGATGGCAATGCTAAATCAGATGGTAAATCCTAATGACTCCAAAGCAGGCAGAACACCTTTGACTTTTAAAGACAATCTCTTGTCGTTTTCACCATGTCATAGATTATTCCAATGAGATGTTTGAGGGGAAGGAGGGGTGGCAGAGGCGAGGGAGTGGAGTATGAGTTTTGCTTATTGATTTTCTTTCCTCTGAAACTAACCCAACCAACCTTGATCAGTGGTGGAAGGAGTGAACTAAGAAAATGGTGG
>PVKP010037046.1:0-21956 GCA_004027715.1 Plecturocebus donacophilus | reverse complement strand
GAAAATGCGGCATCCACTCGTTCTCTGCGCTTTCACTGGGAGTTACATTCCTGAGCTGTTGCTAATCAGCCATCTTGGATCTCCTTTCCGGTTAACTTTCTTAAGAACTTTCCTTATATAGAATTTAAAACTTTTATTTTTAAATATGTTCTACATTCATATGGCTTAAAAAAACAAAACACATTTTTTTTTTCTTAAGAAACAAACAAAGGAACTGTAAAAATTCTCACTTTCTTGTTTTCCATTGTCTCAGCTCCCCTACCCTGTGGGCAACTAGTATTCACAGTTTCTTCTGAATTCTTCCTCATATTCTTTATGCAAAAAAGTACTAGATTTTCACTTAGGGTGATGAAGTTTGAGAAAACATGGGGTTAAATATCCTATTAAAAGTTATGTGGCATTAGAACTGTTACTAGAGATGATAACATTAGAACTGTTATTAGAGATGTTAACATTACAACTGGAGATTCTGTTTGATCAGGTCCTTGTCCAAACTGAGGTTGTGCTTTTCAAAGTACAGTTTCTCGGCGGTTTTCACATGCTGTTAGGCCTCCTTTGGTTGTCAAGTTAGAAACGCTCTTTTTAGCCAGGACTCTTGCTATTCCTAACTGCTGAAGCCATCGTTTCTCTTTAAAGGCACTGCAAGAAAACAAGGTATAATTTATAAGGAGGTCTGATCTTGTCTGCATACATAGCTGAGAAAGGATGGAAATCTTCAGGTTGATTTTGTAGCTAGGGCTAGTTTATCTTGTCACATAGGTAGATGTGAAATAGAAACAGAGATCTTTCTAAAACAAGTTCCCTGTGATGCAGTGGGAATGATGTTTTCCCAAGGCAATACTAAAAATGTAGAATCCACAACCAGAAACAGAAAGCCACTCAATATTGTAGAATTCTCTGGGTTGAAACTTTTTCTCTCTCCTTTCTAGATATTCCTATACATCACATATTCTCTGGCCTCTTCTCTTTTCTCCACTTTCTCCCCCTACAAACACACATGAGGATTTTTTAGTTGAAAAGATATTAGGTATTTTGATAGTCTTTAACTAAAATGCAATGGAATTTAGTGTTATATGATAGTTATTCTCTGGATACATACCAATAAAGACTTGCAAATTTGAATACAACTATTCTTACTTTGTAGGATACAAATGTGATTTAATACTGAGGTGTTTTATATCCCCTTAAATGTTGGGGTCCTCCAAGATTCTATCCTTGGTCCTTCTCTCTTTCTATAACCTCATGCTAGGAGTCCTCATTTATTCACTGTTTCAATTCCCTTATGTATGACTCCTAAATCTTGACCTTTCATAAAAGTTGCATATCTCCAATTGCCAAATAAAAATATTTATCCCATAGACACTTCTAATTTAACATATTTTCTTTCTAAACTTGTCCCACTTCTGTTTCCTTGTTCTAACACTTCGATTTTGCTATCCTCACCATCTCCAAATCTAGAAACAAAACTAAATTCCTTCTTTCTCTATCTCCACACCCAGTCAGTGACCAAATTTTGTAGATGATTCCCCAGAAATATCTCTTGTATTTGGCCTTTTCTTTTTTCCCTAACTACTATTGTTCTAGTCTAGGTCTTTATTGTGTCTTATTTCTCTTATTGCAGGTTCCTAATTCTACTATAGTCTTTCCACATCTTTCCAGTGAGTCTTCTATATATCTCTATCAGATTTGTCTCAAAAACAAACTAAAACTGATTATGTAACATACTTCGTGAAAAAGAACTTCTGTAAGCTTCCCACCCACCTCCTGCCCCATAGAAGGGGGAATAAGAAGCAAACTCTCTACTTGATCACACAAGATGCTTCTTAGTGTAGATGCAGTTCATGTTGCCAGTCTTATCTGTAGCCAGTTTTTCCCTATTGCCTACAGTGCCTTTTGCAAATCCATGTAATTTCCTGAAAACTAATTTCTTGCTTGCTCTTTCACAAAACAGTTCCTTTGACCATGTTACTATCTTGGATCCTTTACCTCACCGCTACCCATGTTGTCTGGCAAAGTCTGGTATTTTTTAAAAGGCTTTCACTCAATCTATTAGGAACAACCTGCATAAAAGTACCATAGTGTTTCCAACATTTGAATCAGGTTCATGTCTGCCTGATTCAACTTCTTTGTTCTGAATTAACTTCTTCTCTTACCTCAATGGCTGTCTTTCTGGACTCTCTAAACTGGGTTAACCCATCCATGATGCCCATAAAATTAGATGTTAAGTCTTAAAGAAATCATTCAGGCACTTTTAGCCTTTCCCCATATCCCATCTGACTTAATTTGAAGTCCTCTCCTGTTTTGATGCATATCCTAGCTCTTCCTAGGCTCAGAGCCTATCCTGATTCTTTCCCTGACATTTGAAACTTGGCTTTTCCACATTCATTCAAAAACCATTTACCTTAAGAAAAAGGTACTTATTGAGCACTTACTCTATGGCAAGCACTATTCTATGTGCTGGAGATACAAAAAGTGATTAAAACATACAAGACATGCCTTTTAAAATAAAGAATAAAAACGAAGAGCTGTTCTTGTACCTAGAATACCAGAGCTCATCAAAGCTCATAGCATTTGAGATTATCATCTACTCTCAGTCCACTCAAACTCTCAGCCTTTTGGATCAATCCCCTACATTTGAATCTTAACTGGACTCCCAGGTCACATAAACCTCTCTGGAGTTGGACAACAAGCAATAAGGAAGGCTATTTTCTAGACATACTTTACAGATATTCTTTGACCTGTGTAAAGCCTACACTGCCTTCTAGGCTGAGAAATGATATTCTATGTGACCTTCTGGCCTCAATGACTGTCATGTCTACACTAGCCACATGCACTCACCAACCCAAACCCACGTTAGCACTTGATCATATGCCAAATGCATCAATGCCATCTTGGAGTCAGCCCTGAGAGGTTTAGTTTTATGAATCTAAGGGTAGAGTTCCTGAATGACATGTTGTCCAACAAGTACTTTCACATGATGCCAGGTGACTTGTCTGGTTTGGGAGACTCCTATTCCTACAGAACAGGAACATGTGATGGTTACTTTACCCACCTGATCCCTGGGGCAGCATCATGAAGGATTGTGTTAGCTTCTTCCCCATTTCCTGGCTATGATACTAGCTTGGTGCATGTAGCCATCAAAATAGTGTACATCCATTCCTCATATTTGTGTCTTTGTGGTACAAGAGCTGCACTGGTCATTTAGAGGAGTGCTCAAACCACCTGACTGCCTGCCTACTGTCTAATTCAGGTAGACATAAGTGCTTTTGTGACTTATCTGAGGAACTTGAACTAGATCAAGAAGACTGCAAAGGCATGAGATTGTAGAGCTCCTCTTCCTTTCCACAGCACACCAGCAAAGGAAGGTGGAGCAGGTCCTGGGAAAGATTCCATGGAAAGGGGTCAGAAACAGATAGGAAGTGGAGGGTATGAATACAGGAAAGAGAAAAATATTGGGAAAAGAGAAATGGAAAGAGGATTTGCTAGGAGTAACACTGCCACAGTACGTGTGCAGTCAGACTGACACCGCTCCCCCATGGGTCTCCCTTCTGCACTAACCCTTTTGTTCCCTCCCTCCCTTCCTCCTTCCCTTCCTTCCTTCCTTCTTTCCTTTCTCTCTTTCTCTTTCTTTCCTCTCTCTCTTTCCTTTCTTTCCTTCACAGAATAACCCTTTCTTTAACAAAATGTCTTCTCTAGCAATTTCTTTCTTGATCTTGAAATTGCCATTCCTTAATAACGCTAATCTTTATGAAGTATAGCTACAAAAGAAACAGCACACTGGTAGTCTCTTTTAAAAAGTGTTTAGAAATGTTTACTAAAGCTAAACAAATTTATCCTATGACCCAGCAATTCTATTTCTGGTACAGAGTCAAGAGAAGTGAACACAAATGTCCACCAAACCTCATATATAAGAATAATCATGGATTTTTATTTAAAATAGCCCCTAAATTAGAAACAATCAAATTTCTATCAGTAGGAAAATAGATAAATAAATTAGATATGGAATACTACATAAAAAGGAATACTACATAGAAATAAGAACAACCAATACATACAAAAACATTGATGAATCTTACAGCCAATGTGTTGAACAAAAAAGCAAAATATAAAAGGTATTTGCCATATGTGCCCTTTATTTGAAGTTCAAGAATAGGCTAAACTAATCTTCAGTAATAGAGATGAGAACAATATAGTCACATCTAGGAAGGATCATTGACTGGCAAGGAGCATGAAGTAAAATTTTTGGGTGCTGGAAATAGTTTGCTTCTGATATGAGTAGTGCTTACATGGATATATGAAAACATAAAAATTCAACAAGCCATATATGTGAGATTAGTGGTCTTTATGGATTTTACTATATATTTCATAACTCAATTCCTCCCCAAGAAAGCACTCTACACAACAGACACCATCAGCTTTTCTCATCTAAAACCACACACACATGCACACATGCACACACACACATACACACACCCCTTAAAAACAGATGCTTTTCATGTACCTTTCTATTCTGCCAGGCACAGCACTGGGCTATAGTTAACACTTATTGAATGTTTGGAAAATAAACTAATTTTTAGCATGTATCTGTTGATAAAACAAATCAATATTTCCTTTCTTGTTTGCAGCCTTATTTTAAGCTGGACTATGTTGTTTTTTCAATTAATAATTTTCCTAGTACATTTCTAGAATTTTTGATGATCTCTTTTTTATACATTCTAGTCAGAGATATCTCACAAATTACAAAGATTGAGACTATTAAGCTATTAAGTGTCTTCCTGTATTGTAAACCTCACTCTATTGGATATTGAATTTGCGTTTTATAGCCCAAATTACTCTCACCACAAGGTGGCAACAACTTAACTGAAATACAGCTGAGCTGAGCTAAAGACCAGTACAGAAAAGCAAATAAAACAATCTAGTCTTGTTTTTTCTTTCCTTCTCATTAAGGGGAAAAGTCACTCATAAATTTATATTTCTAATATTTGCATCAAATAATACCTCATAAGTAATGGATAGGATCTGAGCTCTAATCAGAGAGTTGTGTACCTGAAATATCTAGTTCTGATACAATTTTTTTTATCTCTTTAGATGTACTATGGATTACCTTTTAACTCACTGTAAATATTAACGTCAATTCTAGCACCCTGTTCAATATAGATCTCACCACACCTGTGTATCTTGCCTAGTAAGTCAATTGAAGTCCTTATCATTCAATTTGTCATTGAAGTGTTCCTTTCTTTCCTCCCATTTTCATTGCCATCTAGTCTTCTATGAGACATTTGATGCCTCCCTCCCATATTTCGGTTTTCTCTCTTTCCCCTCTAATTACAATTAATTTTTTATTAGCTTTAGAAGAAGAAGAGGAAGAGAAAGAAGAGGAGGAGGAGGAAAAAGAAGAAGAAACAGTAGCAGGCTAGGCAACGGTGGTTCATGCCTATAATCCCAGTGCTTTGGGAGGCCAAGGTGGGAGGATGGCTTGAGCCCAGGAGTTTGAGACCAGCCTGGGCAACATGGTGAGTCCCCATCTCTACACACACAAAAAAATCAACCAGGTATAGTGGCATATGCCTGTAGTCCCAGCTACTTGGAAGGCTGAGGTGGGAGAATTGCTTGAGCCTAGGAATTCGAGGATGCAGTGAGCCGTGATAGCACCACTGTACTCCAGCCTAGGCAACAGAGTGAAACAAAAAGAAAAAAGAAAAAAGCAAACAAAAAGAAAAAAGAAAAGCAGCAGCAGCAACAACAACAGCAGTAGCAGCAGCAGCAGCAGCAAGGGACCTTGCTCATTGATACAGTTCTTTCTGCTGTGTTTCTTTCCCTCCTGAAAGTTTTAGGAATAAAGTACTGCATACATTGGATTGGTCAGTAATATTAGTTCATTTTGTCCTAGTCATGAGGCTAAGATGAGGTCCCTGAAGCTGGGTACTGTTGCATTGGAACAACTGTATTACTTTCAGTGGCATAGTAGGGCATTATTGACCATTCCTTACCCTGGACCTGCCTTATGAAAGGTTTCCCTTTGTATGTTTAAGGAGAGAACATTACCTTGCCACAGCTAAGCAGTAGATTGCATTCTCCCTTGGAGTCTTTCCACTGTGCTCTGAGAAAGTTGCAAAGGAGGACTTCAGTAAAAAGTCAGCACTGGATGTTGCATAGAAAAACGATGGATGTGAATATCCCACTCTTGAAACTGGAGGGAGGGGGACTTGGGGAAGATACGTGTTTTTTATGAGCTGTTCATTTTTACTGGCAATGGCAGCAATTTTTTTCTGGTTTTGTTGTTGATGTTTTTGTAATTCAGAGAATGTACTTGCATTCACAAGTGGCTGAAATTTGAGGGCTTGTTCTCTTGTGTCCAACTGTGAAACTGTCAAAGGATTGACAGGTTTACTGCTTACAGTTTGTTTGCTGAGAGATGGTAGCTTGAGCAAGATGCTTTGTGAGTTCCCCTTCCCAGCCTTATGCCAGCTCTTGGAGGTCATTTTTGGCTTGGTGAAACCATCCACCATCACAGTGTCTCCAACTTTTGCCCCAGAGACCCTTGCTCCACAAAACTGGCTTTTATGAAGACTGTGACTCTGAGCTCTGAGGATCCATTGTTTTATTTTAATATAAATCCTCATTGGGACTGAAATTTTCAGAAAAGAAACCGTGGACCACATTTTACTCAGCAAATATAATACACAGTCTTTATGCTTGTGTTTGAACGCAATGGTCAGGGGAGTTTGTCCTGCTGCATTTTTGCATTCCAGGCACAGCACACTGCAGTTGACAAAAGCCTTCAGAATCAACAGTTGGCCTGCTTCTGCAGCTGCATGAATGGGGCATTTAGAGACATCTGCATGAAGGGCTTCATGGCACCATGCTCGATAGGGGTGAACACCAACTGCCTCGTGGGGCTGCACGCCCTGCTTCAGGGCCCATTCAGTGAGTTCAATGTACCCACAAAAAGCAGCAATGTACAGGGCTACCCTTTTCTGATACCTAAATGAGTGAAACAAGTGGGGAAGGGGTGGTTAGAAAATCAGCAAACAGACAAAAGTAGTTAAACTAAATACTCATGAAATATTCTAGTTAAATGTTTATTTCTTCTAACTTTTACCTTAAAATGTTTTTAGAAAAGGCAGATAGTGATATACAGGTTAAATTGCACAGGTTCTGCTTATACACATTGTCCTACTACACACATGTAAATAGTTTCCTTGAAGTGGTCATCTTTCTTAGAAAAGTTAAATCCTCAGGACAAATATCAAGCATGGGGAAATAAAAAGAGCTTTTAAGTCTGACCACTTACATTTTCTGAGCTCTTAGATTTTATTTAAAGATGAAGACAAGTGTAGATGGTCAAACACATGAACACTAGAGTCAAATTGTTACTATTCAATACCCAGTTCTGCCCTTGCTATCTGTATGACATGGGGCAGGTTTCCTTGCCTCTGTCCCCCGCAGGCAAAATCTTGCTCTGGTGCTCAGGCTGGAGTGCAATGGCACAATCTCGGCTCATTGCAACCTCCACCTCCTGACTTGAAGCGGTTCTCCCACCTCAGCCTCCTCAGTAGCTGAAATTACAGGTGCAAGCCACCACGCCCAGCTAATTTTTGTATTTTTAGTAGATATGGGGGTTTTGCTATGTTGGCCAGGCTGGTCTCGAACTCCTGACCTCAAGTGATCTGTCCACCTTGGCCTCCCAAAGTGCTGGGATTACAGGTGTGAGCCACTGCACCCAGACAACATGGGGCAGGTTTTCTGATCTTAGTTTCCTCATCTGTAAAATAAGATTAAAAAGTGTCCACCTCATCAAATTGTTATAAGCATAAAATGAGGTAATAAATATAACACAGTGTCTGCTACAAAGTACTAAACTATTACTAACTAAAGAATACACTGTTAAAAATAACAAAGCAACACAGCTGTTTCTTTGGATGCAGAACATGGAAAAAGAAATATCACTATCCCACAATAGAAATCAGTGTAAAATATTTGAATATTTTATAAAACTGTAAAAGCTGCTCTTCTAATCCATCACTTCACAGAGCCCTTAGATCTTCCAATGCATTCGCTTCTGCAAAACATGATTAAATCACCCACGAGGGGGCACTATTCTAAAATACTATTAAACCTACAGATTAGTGCAATTTATGTATTTGGGAAGCTGATGGCTGTATTAACACATTAAAATGACTACCTGCCTCTCTGAACCTGTTCTCCTCCACTGTCCCAGTCATAGCCGTTACACTTTGTGTATGGCAAAAGTGCAAATGCTGGTAATAAATACAGTTTGAAAAATTACATGTGAGCTTAGGAAGATATGGCCAATGTTTTCAGCCAATTAACAAGTGTTTTCTTAAAGAATAACTGAATGTGAAAGTGCCAAGATACAGATGTCCTTTGACTTATTAAAGGGTTATGTCCTGATACAAACCATCATGTGTTGAAAGTATCATAAGTCTAAAATGCCCTTAATACACCTAATCTCCTAAACATCAAATCTTAGTCTAGCCTACCTTAATTAGCCTACAGTTGGGCAAAATCATCTAACACAAAGCCTATTTTATAATAAAGTTTTGAATATCTCATGTAATTTATTGAATGCTGTACTGAAAATGAAAAAGAATGGTTGTATGCGCACTGCAAGTTTGGTCTCTACTGAATGAATATCACTTTTCCACCATTGTAAGTTGAAAAATCTAAGTTTGAACCATCATAAGTTGGGGATTGTCTGTATTTATTCTGATAGCCTTTAAAAATGTTGCTGAAAGTCTCATATCTAAACCAAATTGAAGTCACCCATTTAATCACAGTTAACCTTTGAACAACATGAATTTGAACTGTGGGCGTTCAGTTTGTGAATTTTCTTCCACGTCTGCCACACCTGAGATAGAAGACAAACCCCCCTTCTCTTTCTCCTCCTCAGCCTTATTCAACGTGAAGATTGAAGACCTTCATAATGATCCACATCCACTTAATGACTAGGAAATACATTTTCTCTTCCTTATGATTTTCTTAATGTTTTCTTTTCTTAGCTTAATTTATTGTAAGAATATGGTAATAATACATATACATAATGTGTTTAATTGACTGTGTTATCAGTAAGGCTTCTGGTCAATGGTAGACTATTAGTAGCTAAGTTTTGGAGAAGTCAAAAGTTATATGTGAATTTTCAAATGTGTGGGGAGTTGGCATCCCTAACCCCTGCATTGTTCAACGGTTAACTGCAGTTAGTATTTCCTGAGGAAAGTCTACCTGAATCACAAGACTATGAGTCCTGATGGCATCCCTGCTGTTTTGTTCCAGCAAATATGTAAATAATAATATTTGGTTGAGACATGCTAAGTGGAATTGGCATAGAGCAGAAGCCCAGCTGTACAGTTAATTGCAGGCTCAAGGTCTGATGGAAGTTTAGTAAAAAATTACAGCACTTGCTAAGTTAATTTAACATTAATCTCTCATACTTGAGTACTGGTCCTTCTTTTGATAAATAGCGTTGGACTTTAAGTTTTTGTCCAAGTAGACAACCCATCAGAAATTCCTTCCATCCATCCCAGACGTCCAAACGAAGTGTTGTGCCTGTGGATCAAGAGAAGTGGTTTATGGTTCCAGTCCAGCAGTGTGGTTTGGCAATCCATAAAACTTCTAATGGTAGCTTTCCCAAACAGAGGCATGAGCTAGATGCAAAATGAAGAGTAAGCTTGGAACAAGAAGACAGGGATGCTATTTTTAGCATAGATCTTTATTGGCTTGGAAAAACTGTTTAGCATCTGTGCATTACCATTTTCTCATCTGCTCAATGATTGCATACAGCACTGAAATATTTTTTTGTAGCTATCTTAAAACAATCTTGTAGAAATTGATTCAGTAATGCTGTCTACATTACAATGTAAACTAAAGCCGTTATATTGGAAGAGGAAACTAAGGAACCTGTGGCAGGACAAACGGTCTTCTGGGGCCATAAGCTTGAGTGGGCTGTGAGGGAGTGGAATGATGCTTACCAGCTAGTTTGCTTGTTCTATCCTTTATGAAACAGGAGCTCTTCTCTGTTACAAACATAAAAGTAATTCACTGCAGAAGAGCTTATCACTTGCTCTTCAAAAGTCTACCCTTTCTGGGATACAACATCCCCTTTATCCTTCAGCCTGGTGTTTTCCAGGAATCTTTCCTCAGCCTTCCGCTTTTCTCACTCTACACACATTCCCCTGGAGATTAAACCCAGGCTTCTCCCTATATGGTTCAACCTAGCTCTCTTACCTCTCTTCACTCTGCCTCATTCATTTATTACTGCCACCTTGACCTTTCACCTGTCCTTAAACCAAGTCTACTCCCATCTCAGGACCTAGTGACTTACAATTTTTTGCTTGAAAGGGTCTTCATCGGACAGGCACAGTGGCTCATGGCTGTAATCCCAGCACTCTGGGAGGCCGAGGCAGGTGGATCACCTGAGGTCAGGAGTTCAAGACCAGCCTAGCCAACATGGTGAAACCCTGTCTCTAAAAATACAAAATATTAAATACTAAAAATACAAAAATTAGCTGGGCATGGTGCTGGGCACTGTAATCTCAGTTACTCGGGAGGCCGAGGCAGGAGAATCACTTGAACCCAGGAGGCAGAGGTTGCAGTGAGCCGAGGTCGTATCATTGCACTCCAGCCTGGACAACAAGAGCGAAACTCCATCTCAAAAGGAAAAAAAAAAGATCTTCATCTAGATTTTCACAGGACTGGGTCCTTTTAATTTAGCTTTCACTTCAACCATAGCTAAAGCAATCTCTGCCATCACTACCTCCTCCCCTTCATTACTTTATATCCCATGACTTTAACTTCTTTTTTTTTTTTTTTTGAGATGGAGTCTTGCTCTGTCACCCAGGCTGGAGTGCAGTAGTATAATCTCAGTTCACTGCAGCCTCCGCCTCCAGGGTTCAAACGGTTCTCCGGCCTCCCAAGTAGCTGGGATTACAGGCATATGCTACCACACCCAGCTAATTTTGTATTTGTAGTAGAGATGGGGTGTCACCATGTTGGCCAGGCTGATCTCAAACTCCCGACCTCAGGTGATCCACTCGTCATCTCGGCCTCCCAAAGTGCAGGGATTATAGGCGTGAGCCACTGCATCCGGCTGTCTTTAGGATTCTTTCTAATGCCTAGAGAGTCTCCTCCTTTCAGTTGCATTTTTCTTTCTTTTCTGCTTCCCCTCTCTTTTCCTTCTTGTCTCCTCTCTACACACACACAACAAAGGATATCTCCCTGCCAGTCTCTTCCTTACTGGACATTCTATATTACACCCTGTAATCTTGAGATGGGGCTCTTCCTCTGCTACTCCTTACTCTGGTTTGGATTTCTTGACCTTGAACTTTGTGAATTGATTCCTATTTGCGTACTTGTTTACTCTCAGAGCCTGACCCATGTTACTACTCTCATCCCCCTCACCTGCCTCAATCTTCATAACCTGGGCCTCTGCTAGGAGAGTTTACTCTTCTTGCTGGAGAATTCTGGCATTACTCTGTAAACATAAAGTAGTAGTTCTGCAACTCTTCTGTAGAAATATCTTGATAAACATTTTCCAAAATATGGACCATACTTGCTACAGTATAGATTAATTTTCTCTAAAGCTTCTTGCTATACTTAAACTTTCTCATAAAATGTTTAATTCTTATGCACTGAAAACGAAGGACTTTAAACACCACTCCAAGTGCATTTATTTTATCTCCTGATGAAATGATTTATGTTTTTAGTTGATTGTGAAAATCACTCCCAAATGAGCAGTAGAAAGCTTTAGCCTGGTCCCATCCCCGAGCCTCCTTAGTCCTCCACAGCTGAGGCTACACAGTCTTCATTTGAAGGACCAGCCAGCCCCAGCTCCAGAGAACAACCTTAATTCCAGTAGGAGGGAATTTATTAAGATTTAGGCCAGGGGCCCACCCAGTTCAGTGGCTCACACCTGTATTCCAGACCTTTGGGCGGGAAGATCGTTTGAGGCCAGGAGTTTACCAGCCTGAGCAACACAGTGAGACCCCACCTCTACAAAAACTAAAAAAAAGATACAGTGACTCAGAGGGTGGATAGGAAGTCGGTGTTCCTGTTCTTCCTGGTCAGATATTCTAGTCACTTCTGTTGGTCAGATATTCTAGTCACTTCTAAGTAAGTCCTCACTTTGTGCCCTACATTGTGAATCCCAATATTCTACCCCACCTTTTGGATTTTAAGATTAAGGTTCCATTTCTGAATTTCCTACTCTGGACCCTGATCTCTAGGGTTAGATTTCTGTCACATGTTGTCAGAGCTTCTGATGTCAACATCAGCTTATCTAGTTTCCTGCCTCTTGTGTCATTCATTCATTCATTCATTCACTACCTTGGTGCTATGGTTCACTCACCAGGTCCCTGCTGGATCTCCCTGAGGGTCACCCTCTGTCTTCCTTGGCCTTACCAACTGACAGTTGCAGACTGACCTGCCTATTCCAGCACTTCCACCAGAAAGCCTTATTTGAAGCTAACTTCCCCCTGCTAAATGTCTATAGATGAGATTTCCCTGGCCTACCTGTTCTCTGGAGGTTTGCCTACCCTCAGAGTCTCAGCTGTCTCTAGCCCAGCCTGCCTACTGCTGAATGAGACCTGATTCTGAAAACTACAGAGAAGGCTGTGTGATTGAAATCTTCTTAACATTGGTGGGGCTCCTCCTTCAAGTCCTATATTTTGTTTCACTTTAATTCCTTGTCTAGTAGCAAATATTACAGGTGTTATAACTATCAGTTCAGTTCCATGCAATGAAACAGTCCTAATAATGCTCAACTTTTGAATATCCAGAGAATTTCTAAGCAAGTCAGCCAGGACTGTTTATTGGATAATCCTTTCACCCCTATTGCTTTTGTAATGCCTTCTTTGCCAGATATTAAATTCCTTCATAAGCTAGGAATTCTGTTGGGAAATAGAAATTTACTTGAAAAATGCTATGTTGTTCCAAAAAAAAGCAACTAAAACCTATTACTGAAGAGAGAGGAAAACTAATAAGCTTTAGGGCCCCTCACTGCCTTCTATGGAGCCTTCTAATTCTCTTGTTTTAGTTTTGAATTTTTAAAAAGAGGACCCACAAAATTGTATTAACTTTACAAAACCTGGATCTGACCATTTTGTGCTTGCAAACATATCTACTATGTCCAGGCCACAGAGGACAGCAGATGGGAGCAACAGTGCCTATTTAGGCAATCATCCTCAACCTCTCCACATGTGACCTCTGACTCCCAGGATTCTGGATTCCTCATTCATACCCCAAGAGTCAATGTATATCTATCTGATTTGGACTTTTTCTTCCTGAATATGGAAAGTTGTTTCTCTCTTTTGAGATTCCTCTGATGGAGGAAACAAAATAAAACATTGATCAGGGTATCAATAAAGGCATACTGGTTTGGCAGTATAAATTGTTGGAAAGAACCCAATCCTGGGTGTATGATTACCATTTATTAGCAGTGTGACCTTGATCAGATCACTTAACTTTTCCGAACCTCAGTTTTCTCATCAATAAAAGGAATTAAAATGGCACCTTAGGTCTCCAAGGGCCTAAATATTGGTAAAAGGACCCTGGAGCCAGCTGAGATTTCAGGATCTGAGCCGACACAACCCTGCTCCTCAATGTTTTCTTAGAAGCAATGTATCCAGGCAGCCATGAATATATCCCACGAGGCATTTATAGTGAAGAGTACCGATTGATATAATCTGTAAAGAAAAGGCATTAATTCGTTCATTTGTTTAGGTACTCCTTGTTGCAAACAGGATGAATGCCAGTTTATGAATATATGTGAAATATAAACAGAATAACAAGCAAATAAGCATGTAGATCAGCAAGAGGAAAGCAAAGGCCAGGGCAGAGATTTCAGAGCTAGAAGCAGGGCTAAAATGAATATCTGGTACCATATAAATAAGACAACAGGTGTGTGTGTGTGTGTGTCTGTGTGTGCATGTATATGTGTGTATTGGACCTATATGATGTGCCACTAAGCCTCAAGTCACAAAATCATACATATTAAGATATATTCAGCATGATAGATTCATGATAAGTTAGTCATTATATGTTCTACCACCTGAATCCCCTTATCCCCTCATTACTTATCTTCTTAATCCCTGAAATCTTTCTCCATCTCCTTTATTAAAACTGCTCTCTCGGAGCCCACCAAAGACCTTTAAACCAAATCCAAAGCTATTTTTTCTAAGAATTGTCTTTGGACTTTTACCAGCATCTTGAAAACAGTCTCATCATCTGTTACAATACAGAGTTCCAGTTCTCCTGACTGTGACAGCTTTCCATGCCTCATTTTCTGACTCCTCTTTGTGTTTGCTCTGACCTTAGCATGTCCTGAGTGCCAACCATTGACCCTTAATACGTTCCTCTCTATATTTACTCTCTGAAGAATGCACTCCTCACCTGTCTCAATCTCCACCTACATGGGCATGAACAGTATCTGCTAACCCAACCTATCACTTAAGCACTAGCTCCTTGTTAGTAGTGAAGGAGAATTAGAAGACTTCAGGTGTACTTACAGCTTTGCCACTAACTGACCAGCTGAGTAACTTTATTTTAAAAAGTACTCTCTGAGTTTCCTCATATTGAAAGCTTAAAACCCAGAACATAGATCCTTTCCTCAATTTCCCCACCACTGCCCTAGTGTGAGAGCTTTTGTTCTTTCCTCTACTTAAATGTGATTTAGGGTCGGGCACAGTGGCTCATGCCTGAAATCCCAGCAGTTTAAAAGGCCAAGGCGAAACTCCTCACTCGAGGTCAGGATTTTGAGACCAGCGTGGCCAACACGGTGAAACCCTGTTTCTATTTAAAAGAAATAAAAAAAAAAATTGGCTGGGCATGGTGGCTCATGCTTGTAATCCCAGCACTTTGGGAGGCTGAGGCAGGTAGATCATGAGGTCAGGAGTTTGAGACCAGCCTGGCCAACATGGTGAAACCCCATCTCTATGAAAAATACAAAGATTAGCTGTGCTTGGTGGTGAGTGGCTGTAATCTCAGCTACTCGAAAGGCTGAAGCAGGAGAACTGCTTGAACCCGGGAGGCGGAGGTTGGAGTGAGCCAAGATCGTGCCACTGTACTCCAGCCTGGGCGACAGAGCTGGACTCCATCTCAAAAAAAAAAAAATTAGCCAGACATGGTGGGATATGCCTTTAGTCCCAGCTACTTGGGAGGCTGAGGTGGGAGAATTGCTTGGATCCAGGAGGCAGAGGTTGCAGTGAGCTGAGGTTGTGCCATTGCACTCAGCCTGGGTGATAGAGTGAGATCCTGTCTCAGAAAAAAAAAAAAAGTGATCTAGCATGATGTTCTGTCCTGTCTTCTGTGTTTCTCAGATTTGTCTCTTCCATTGCTAGTAGAATTAATTAATACTGGAATTATCAAACATGCCAGTTAGTGTACCACCCTCCCTGCAGGCTTTCCTCACTCCTTTCTATGTTTCATATTGCTTGCTACCAGCAAACCTCACTTAAAACATTCCTGTTTAGAAGGTGCATGGCTTTGGCTACAGCCATAGCAAATCTGCGCTCTGTCCCCTCACCTTAAGACCCTCCTTCTTCTGCCCTCAGTTGTGTTTCCTAGTGCTCTCAGCAGGGCTCCTTCGCTCTCCAGAACAGTCTCCTGCTTTCTGTCCTTCCCTGGGATAAGCCCATGCTCATGAACCTGTGACTTGTGCCTTTCTCCTGGCCTGGAAGCCTGGACTGTCTTCCCTTCCTCCTCTCAAATGATCCATAGTTCTCACATTTTTGTGTGCTCCCGCCACATATTCTCCAGAATGCCTTCCCTACCTGCCTTCAGCCTGCATGGAGCTGACTTACTGCATTTTAACTGAGTGTGAATACATGTCTCATTTCTATCACTTTACTGTAAACACCCAGAATGTGGAGGCAGCTTTGTAAATATTTGTGTAAGCTAGTATGTGCAGTGATTAATTGAGCTACTTAAATCTTTGATTTTCAACCTGGACTTGACTGCTTCTCTAAACACTTCTGATTTTCCACTGCCTTTGGAAAAGGGGCCAAGGTTCAACAACTGATAGCAGCAGGGACGACTTGTTGACTCGAAAGAGAAATCCTGTAAGAGAAGCTGAGCGAGGACTCTTTTTACCTTCTAGTTTAAAAACAGGTGAGCTGGCTGCTGAAGGGATATTGGTTATGCTTTAGGCAAAGGTATGAAGCATGTGAAGGAGGCCAAAGGACCCTTCTTCCCTTCCCTTTGAGGGCCTTCTTTCCTTGCCTCTCCTCTGATGCTCTGTGTTCTCATGGTGGCCAAAGCAGCCTACTCAGGTCATGCTCAGACCCTTAACCTTATATCTGAACACCCTCATTTCCTAAAGTTCCTACTCCCAGAGGGTCATTTTAAGGAGTAGGTATGCTGTCCTTGACACACACTGAGCAATTCATTTAATCATTCAGAAGATGTGTTTTTTTTTTTTTTTTCAAATCTGTAAAAGTTGGAGTTGGGTCAATTCAAAGTATCTTCCAGCTTAACACATCACATCATAATCTGAGCAGTAAAGGCCTGAAGAATAGTCATTCAGAGTTTATTCTAGTTTTGTTTTATCCTGTGGTACTTCATTAAATAACTAGATTATCAGTTGTTTGGGAACAAATGCCACTGTGTGCCCTTCCTTATGTAAGCCCTCATCATGTTCTAAGCAGGGCTAACCCTCCTGCAAGCATGTAGAGCAGATGTGTGCATTATAGCAAAGTACTCTGAGGATGGATTGTAGAACTTTACTTCCCCAATCAAAAACAAGGAAAAAAAATTATGTCAAAGTTTTGAGAGCCTTAATTTAAAATAACAGGAAAAAATAATGCCAATCAAATACAACAGTAGAAGTATCAATAAATGCAAATTTAGCAGTTGTATAAAGCAAAACTACTTAACTAAGGACACCCACAAAGTCATATGTATATGTTGGGAGAACTCAAATTTCATTGCAGTGTTATAACACAATGTTACCTAAAGATGTGCTGATTGTCAGCAAGGATTTATTTACTTCAAGTAATAATTTCTATAAGGTTCCAACCATTTAAAAAAATATGAAATGCTTCACGAATTTGTATGTCATCATCACGTAGGGGCCATGTTAATCTCAGTATTGTTGAACCATTTTTTAGCATGCTTAAAACAAATCTGAAAGGCTTTTTTAAATTGATGTTTGGCTACAGCAGACATTACCTGGAAGTACAGTTTTGTTTTTTTTTTGAGACAGGGTCTCGGTGTCACCCAGGCTGGGGTGCAGTGATGTGACCACAGCTCACTGCAGCCTTAATCTCCTGGCCCAAGTGATTCTCCTACCTCAGCTTCCCAAGCAGCTGAGACTACAGGTGTGCACCATCACACCCAGCTATTTTTTTATTTTTTATTTTTTGCAGAGATGAGGGTCTCACTATGTTGCCTAGGCTGGTCTTTAACTAATGAGCTCAAGTGATCCCCCTCTCTCGGCCTCCAAAAGTGCTAGCATTACAGATGAATCACTAGTCACTGTGCCCAGCCAAGGTATAGTATTTAAAGAGAGGTTGTAATTTCTATCAGGGATAAATGCCATTCCACTAAGGCAGATTTTCAGCCAGTATAGCGTTGCGTCACATTGGGGAAAAGATTATTTTAACATAAGCAGCGACATTTTAAAGATAAAATTGTCCAAAGCAGTGTTCAGAATAGCATGTATCATTTGCTACCTTGCATTTAAAAAGGGAAAAAGAGAGCCAGGTGTGGTGGCTCACATCTGTAATCCCAGCACTTTGGGAGGCCGAGGTGGGTGGATCACAAGGATGGATACCATCCTGGCCAACATGGCAAAATCCCGTCTCTACTAAAAATACGAAAATGAGCTGGGCATGGTGGCACATGCCTGTAGTCCCAGCTACTTGAGAGGCTGAGGCAGGAGAATTGATTGAACCCAGGAGGCAGAGGTTGCAGTGAGCCGAGATCGCAGCACTGCACTCCAGCCCAGCAAGAGAGCGAGGCTCTGTCTTAAAAAAAAGAAAAAGAAAAATTGGGGGGGGAATATGTACTTCAACTTGCATTTATACATGCTTGAAGTGTATTTTGAAAGAAAAAAAGATGAAGTTGTCTAAGTTTTGCTTTTCCCCTTTGAGGATATTAATGAATCTGCTTTGAAAATAAAACTTGACGTGCCTATGAGACCCTCCTTATGTCTTAGTCTGTAGACCTAGACACAAGAATAAAATGTTGATAATACATATCTACACTGAACTTACAGAGATTTCCATTAGAAATAATGCCTTCATTTGTTGAGATTTAATTTGGAAATACTTTTGATTGTAAATCTTCAAAACAATAATGGTTGCCTATGGGGAGGGAACTAAGTGCTTGGAGGGCCAGAAGAGGGAGGGAGGCTTACCACTACACATCCTTTTCCACTTCTGGTATTTAAACCATGTAAATGTAGTAACTGTTTTAAAGTGGATATGTAAATAAAGTTAACAGATTATATATATGAAAATCTAGATTTCCATTTTCTCTTGAAAAGCTGCAAAATCTGGTATCAAAGTTACCCTAGGGCTGAATGGTAGCTGGTATCAAATATACTGAGCGGTACCAATATCAGTCTGGTAGTCCTTGAGCGTGTTGCAGTCATACATCTCCAGTCCCTTTGGGGTTCGGAGACAGTAGACACTCACAGGGAGGCCACATCTCAGAGTTACCAGTGTTCTCAGATCAGACACTTTTTTGTCAAGAAGGGAAATGCTCTCCATTATTGGCATTGTGTCTTGGGTTACAGCATTGAACACGTATAGAGTAGGCTTGTCTTCTTCCTAAAGGGAGAGAAAAGGAGGGAACTTATTGTCTGGAGATTAGGTTGAGGGCCAAGCATTTTGGGAATAGCTCTGAGCACCTCTAGCTCCATGACATGGGTGTTAAAGTGAAAGCAAATAGTCAGTTAAGTTCTCTGCCTTCTGGTCTGACTAGCTCTTAAGTCCTGAGATATTAACAGGTCCTTCTGTTTTAGTGAAGTGAAGGAGACTTGGCAGGGCTTTGAGATCCTTTGTACTTCTTAGTCTACAGACCCAGATACATGAGAGTGTTAATAATTTATATCTATCCTGTGCTTACAGAGGTGTTAGTTTAGAAAACATTTCTCTATTATGCAGCACTTTAATTTGGAATACTGTGGATTTGAAGTCTTCAGTCAATTAAAAATTTTTTTCTGAGAGGTTATTTGTAGCAATGGAACTGAGTTGAGAGTGGGAGGGGAGTGTTTGCTTATCATTTTGTGCTTTTCGTTGTCTGCATGGTTTGACTTTTTAAAAAGTCACATACAGGCTGGGCATGGTGGCTCACTCCTGTAACCTGAGCAGTTTGGGAGGCCGAGGTGGGTGGATCACGAGGTCAGGAGATCGAGATCATCCTGGCCAACATGGTGAAAGCCTGTCTCTATTAAAAATACAAAAAATTAGCTCAGTGTGGTGGTGTGCGCCTGTAATCCCAGCTACTCGGGAGGCTGAGGCAGGAGAATCGCTTGAACATGGGAGGTGGAGATTACACCACTGCACTTCAGCCTGGTGACAGATCGAGACTCTATCTCAAAAAAAAAAAAAAAAAAAGCCACATATATTTACTTTTATTATTTGTCTTTTTTTTCTTTTCTTTATTATTTTTTTTTATGATCTTCTTAATTTGGCTTCCCATAGTGCTGAGATTATAGGTGCGAGCCACTGCTCCCAGCGTACTCTTACTATTTAAAAAGGGAAATACTAAATGTAGGTTTAGAAAAATTTGTTTCTTTCATTTCATAATACAAGTAGGAAAGCAAGTAGAACTGAGGTATCTGAAGTAGAATTAACACGGAAAGTTTGAGGAAAATATTAATCCTTCTGTTAACAACAGTTTAAACAAGCCAAAACCAAACTCAAAATATAGCAAATAGGAAAAACGGGAAGCAGGTGGGGAGGAAAAGATTATTATCATTTCCACTTTTCTAATGAAAAATGAAACTGACTTTACTTCCTCTTTAGCAGATTCAGGACAATAATATTTTTCTGCAACGATCTGCTGTTGGGTTGGCAGATACCCAGCGCATGGTGCTGCCACGGAATGCCCACGAATGCAGGACTCTCTCAGAACCAGGTGTCTTGCTTCCAGATTCTCCAGGAGGCTCCAACCTGTCAATGCTGGCTTGCCCCTCCTTTATTTCCTTCCCCTCTTTCTTTCATCAGAATCCCTCTCTGGTTTCTCTAGGGACCCCTCCCTCCTGCAGACTCATAATACATTAAATTCATTCCCCTCTCCCACATAACATATTGTAGTAACATAGTCAACATGGAGACCTTTTTGGAAAAGCCTTTGAGGATTGATGTTACCGATGAAATTTAAGACTACAGTACTTTGATCTAGTGCCCGTATCAGTGATTGACACGAATAGGAACAGGTTTGGTTCTTCTGTGACTGCACATAAAGCCAGATCAGCAAGCTGAGTTGCCCACTGAGACTAACGTGCTTAGAAAAATTTTTGATGATAGTTTCTCATAAACCCATCAATACAAATTTAAAGTACAAAGGATTCACCCTTTCCCTTTTGCCATGCCATACTTGCCTGTGGTTCCATAAGGCAAATGTCTGTTCAAGCTAATCTAGATAATATTTGTGGGCAGGCAGAAATTCTTATGAAAACTGAATAAAAAGATAGTGGGAAAGAGAAAATTTGTATTTTATGTAATAGCTCTTTTTTATTTCTTTAAAAATTCCTAGTTTATATTTAGAATTAAATGCAAATAGCAAATTAAATGCAAACAACAAAACAAATGCAAATAGAATAACATGCAAACAAAATAGCAGATGCCCAAGTCACTCTTAAAAAAAACCTTTTTTTTTTTTTTTTTTATAGTCTAGGGCTCCCTATGTTGCCCAGGCTGGTCTTGAACTTCTGGGCTCAAGCAGTCCTCCCACCTCCTGAGTAGCTGGGGAAAGAATGCATCTCCATACTGGCTCTCAAGTCACTTTTAAGTTAACTAGCTATATGAGGTGAGATAAATAAGTTAAAAAGAAGCTTCTCAGAATATGAATAATTACCTATTTATATCTATAAAGATAAGCATCTATAACCTAGTATATATATAACTGACTCTGGAACAAGTAATAAGGGAGAATTGCAAAATATCTGGCAATTTTTTTTTTTTTTTGAGACAGGGTCTCACTCTGTTGCCCAGGCTGAAGCGCAGTGGCATTAACAGAGCTCACAGTAACCTCAAACTCCCAGGCTCAAGCAATCCTCCTGCCTCAGCCTCCCAAGTACAGGCACTCACCACCACACCCAGCTACTTTTAAAATTCTTATTTGTAGAGACAGGGCCTAGCTATGTTGCCCAGGCTGGTCTGGAACCCCTGGCCTCAAGCAATCCATCTACCTCAGCCTCCCAAAGTATTGGGATTATAGGAGTGAGCCGTTGTGCCTAGCTGATCTGGCAATCTTTAGATGAAAATAAAAAGTGGAAGGAAGAAAATATTTTAAATTATTAATGAAGCAAGGTTCTAAGTCTCAAGAAAATTAACACCTACAGAGTTCTGTTTTCTTTTTTTTTTTTTTTTTTTAGCACTCAGGAACTTTTTATCATGTAAATAAATAATAAATGTTGAATGACATACCAGGCCTTTTTAATCCACAATGTATCTGGATCATAGTTCTCATTGCAGTCTTTTAACTCTACATATTCATCTTTTTATAAAGTTTGTTTTTATGGGAAAACCCATTTTGAGTTCTAGTGAGGCACATTAGTTGTCGATACTTCCTCATTTGGTTGTATGACGAGGGAGTAGGTAGATGCTAATTAATAGCAACTTGCTAACCCATCTTATCCACATAAGAGAAGGCATCTCTCTACCTCTTTCTATATATGATACTTCACCCCATGTATTCTGAATCAGAGAAGGCTGGTCAGTCACACCCAAGGAAGTCAGATGCTATTAAACAAATAATACCATACACAAATC
>PVKP010037045.1:0-21959 GCA_004027715.1 Plecturocebus donacophilus | reverse complement strand
AAAAAGAAAAGAAAAGAAAAGAAAAATTACATTGAATCAATCTTGTGTCCCTGGTTTAATTCTAATTTGCTCATGTATTAACTTTCTAATATATTACTTGCTAATATTTTCATCAGAATTTTGTGCTTATTTGACATAAACTTGTGAATATCCTCTTATTACATTTTTAATGTCTGCAAGGATCTATAATGATGCCCCCTTTGTTCATTCTTACCACCTTGCCAAAGTTTTAGTTTCTTTTTCCTTGTTTGAGCTTGAACACGTTAATAGCATTTTCAAGAAAACATCTGCCTTTTTTTTTTTTCCTTTTTGGAGACAGGGTCTCACTCTCATTCAGATTGGAGTGCAGTGGTATGATCATAGCTCACTGCAGTCTCAAACTCCAGGGCTCAAGCAATCCTCTCACATCAGACTGTCAAGCAGCTGGGACCATAGGTGTATGTCATCATGCCCGGCTAATTTTTTCATTTTTCAAGAGATGGGAGGTCTCGCTATGTTGCCCAGGCTAGTCTTGAACTCTTGGCCTCAAGTGATCTTCTTGCCATGGCCTCTATAGTCACTGGGATTACGGTGTGAACCACAACACCTGGCTCTTGGTTTTGATGATGGTCTCTGCTGTACATTTATTTCTCACTGTTGTTTCTAAATTTTCATTATTTTCTGCTCTCCCCTTTGTTTTCCTTCTTTCTACTTTTAGTTTATTTTTCCTTTTCCTAAGTTTTTGAGATGAACATTGTTTATTAATTTTTAGTATTTCTTCTAACATATGCACTTAAGGCTATATATTTTTCTCAAAGATGGCATTAGTTGTATTTTACATATTTTGAAATGTCAACATTTCAATATCATGTGGGTCAAAATATTTTCTAATTTCCATTGTGTTTTCTCCTTTAACCCATTATTTATATAGAATTATATTCCCTAATTTTTAAATATAGAAATACTCAAGATTTTGCTGTTGTTTTCAGGATTATTGTTACTGTCTTGTAGCTTAAATAAATTATGATCAACTTTTGATTCATTGTAAGTATTTAATCCTTTGAAATGTTTTTAGATTTCCTTTTTGGCTCACAAGTTTTTAATATGTTTTATGTATACTAGAAAAAAACAACGATTTTCTGCACTTCTGTATTCAATATATTTATGTGGCCATAAGTAAAGTTTATCATATTATTTAAACTTTCTAAATGCTTACTAATGTTTTGTGTGCACTCTCAATTCCTGAGAGATATTGCAATCTCTTGCTATCTGAATTTTTGTTTTTCCTCTTAGTTCTTTGATTTAATTAGTTTTTATTATTAAATGACTAAAACTTTGAGATTATTTTAACTTCTAGGTGTATTAAAGCTTTCATACTTGTAAAATATCCTCTTTGTATCTGGTAATGTTTTCTGATTTAAAGTCTTATTAGTGTTAGTGTCGATACCATCACCCTTTGCTGGGCAGACAGCATTAGTATTTATATCCTATCTATTCTTAAATCTTTTGACTTTCAACCTTTTTACACACTCATTTTTTAGATATATCTCTTGAATATAGCATTGAGTTGGACCTTATCTAGTCTTACAATCTAGCCCTTTAATTGAAACACACATCTATTTTCAATTAATACAATTACAAACATATCTGAGTTTAAGTCTACCATCTTACCATCTACTCAGCTATTCTGAACCAAGTATAAGATTTGGTTCAGAAAAACATAATTTGTTTTTCCCTTAACACTAGTCAGTATCAACTTCAAACATTTATTATGAGGATTAAACAAATTTATATGAGATTTGTATAAGCTTTGAAAATTACAATGTCCCCCCTAAAGCAAACTTTGTGTTACTAAATATGTGTCTATTAAAGATTTTCCAAAGATCTCTGATGTAGGCTCTTAAATGCCATTTCAGACAAGTTGAAAACAAAACCAACAAGTATTGACAGTGTGACAAGACTCCCAAGATGATCCTTTTAAAAGAAAGAGAGCTTGTGACATTTGGGATAGAAAAGTATGTTGGAAGGCTCTCAGGAGGAAAGGACTTGGTGGCTTTAAGGAATGGTAAAGATGCCAGTGTGGTAAGAAGTGGTGAGATGGGTATGAGCTAGGTCCTTCAGAGCTTTGTGGGGTTGTTGACTTTGTTAGAAATGCACTTCCCAGTATGTAGTGAAATAGTTCAGGTTTACATTTTTATTTGTTTACTCAGTCAGCTGTGGCAAAAACTATTTAGAGGAGGCAAGAATGGAGTGGAGTGGACAAAGTAACCATTCAGTGTTCTAAAGGACCCCCTCAAAAAAGGTGGTGCCTTTAACTGGAGAAACAGAAGCAGGTGGCTTTGAGATGCCTCTGAGGGTGGAATTGACAGCACAGGACAATCTCATGTGGGGAATAAGAGAGAGGGTGATGTCAAGGATGATGTCCAGAATTCTAAATCAATCAACATGCTGATGAGAGGTGTTTGTAGTAAATTTATCTGCAGTAAATAAAGTCTAATACTTACAGACCGTTTATCAAATCCACTGCGTATCATTTTGTTGTCTTATTTCCATTCTTTAATACATTACAAATATCATAAGCTTATGAAAACCTTTCATAGTAACACACTCTCCAATCTTACATTTTTTCTCTCTGTGGTTTTTGTGCTAAAAATGATTTCAGGGACCATATGCTGTGGCTCACATCTGTAATCCTAGCATTTTGGGAGGCCAAGGCAGGAGGATTGGTTGAGGCCAGGAGTTTGAGGCCAGCCTGGGCAAGACAGTGAGAACTCATGTCTACAAAAGAACAATTTAAAAATTAGCCAGGCATAGTGACATGTGCCTATAGTCCCAGTTACTCAGGAGGCTAAGGTAGAAAGATCACTTGGGGCCAGGAATTTGAGGCTGCAGTGAGCTATGACTGCACCACTGTACTCCAGCCTCGGCAACAGTGTGAGAACTATTTCTAAAAAATAAGAAATAAAAATGATTTCAAATAAAACTGAACAGTGCACCACATACTATATTATTCTTTTCACAAAAGGCACCCTGTAAGGTTTAGTCAGAAACCTTCAGAGTTTCAGACCAGGTTGACACTGTCTTTAAAAAAATTAAAACATGAAAGTTTCATTGAATTGCATTTTCACAAGAAAATAAATTGAAATAGGCAGTCCTTACAAAACACAATTTGCTTTTTCCCTAACACAATACTCCAGTACCACTGCTTTCAAAAGAAGCATTTCTGTTATACAATCATCATGTTTGTAATTGAAATAATAATGTCAAATCATTATTGGGCCTGCATTCCATTTAGGTTTTCAAGTTTTGAGGTCTCTCCAAAATAAAAAGATAAAGTTTCTAATGGAATCATAAGACTGTTGAGTAACTGAACATTTTCCTTCTTTTCTAGTTATAAAATTTATGTCAAAAAGCATCTCTCCCAAAAAAAGAATGGTTTCTGAACACTAGAAAAAAGAACACTTATTGTTCTCATTTCACGTCACACATTGATTCCCTGTTAAATAGTTTTCAACTCTCTAGCCATACTAATCACTGAGCTTTTAGAGATTACGAAGATCATCTATCTCCTTTATCTCTTTTGTAGACAGTTTTTAAAACTGGCATGTGAGGCTTTATTTAAAAATACATTCCCATCTACATTATTTATTTTATTTTATTTTTTTGAGATGTAGTCTTGCTCTGTCCTACAGGCTGGAGTACAGTGGCAGGATCTCAGCTCATGGCAACCTCCGCCTCCAGGATTCAAGCAATTCTCCTGTTTCAGCCTCCTGAGTAGCTGGGACTACAGGCATGTGTCACCACGCCTGGCTAATTTTTTTTGTATTTTTGGTAGAGATGGGGTTTCACCATGTTGGCCAGGCTAGTCTTGAACTCCTGATCTCAAGTGATCTGCCTGCCTTGGCCTCCCAAAGTGTGGGATTACAGGCGTGAGCCATCGCACCCAGCCTAAGTTATTGTCTACCAGAAAAAAAAAAGTACACAATGAATCAGAATCACTTTCTTGCTGTGTAAACTTGGAAAGTTATTCGTTCTCTCAGAGTGCCAGTTACTTTGACTGTAAATTAAAGCTAATATTATCTCCTTAACTAGATTGTTGCAAGGACTGGAGATGACTCATGTAAGTGCCTGACCAAAGTTAGGCATTCGCTAAATGATATTTTGAATTACAATAAAATGAGAACCCAAGCACACAACTGTTTCTTAGTAACCTCATATGTAAGCAAGCCTCTTGTTGTCTACTGCCTTGAAGAGCACATTTAATCTCCTTTGACCCTCCAAGCGCCAACACATGGCCAACACACAGTTGATGCTTGATAAAAGTTGACAGAATTGAATTATGGGAGGGTGCTGTTATGTTTTCCTGATAAGAGAGTAAACTTATTGTCAAAATATTATAGAAATTAAGTTTTATGCCCAAATTAGCTCATTAATTTAGAGGCTGGGAGAATAATCACAACAGGAACTGCCTATCTCCCAAATGATCCAACTACAAAGAGAACAAAAGTCGGGTTCATCCAGTAAGCATCACCTTACCTGGCAGGGGTTTACTGCATTTCTCTGCTCTGGGAAGAAGCCAACAATGGAAAGCATCTGCTGGTCAAGACAAGGAGAGCATCTAGGCTGAAGAGGGAGTGGTATTCCTGCTTATCTTTTTTTTTTTTCTGCTTATCTTTAAAAGGAAAGAACGAGTTGATAAGAGAGAACAGTGGTTTGTACTTATTTTCTTTCAAAAATTTCCTTTCTTCTGCTCCCATTTATACATAAACGAAACACATTGCTAAACCCCATCCATTGTTTCGTCCTCTAAATTCTTAGTCCCAGTTGTCCTCACTGGCAGCACATGCTCTCCTGACCACACAGCTGCGTCCAAAGGAGGTGGGGGCACAACCTTCAGTGGTATCTCTGCTATCTCAAAGGAATTCCAGATATCATTAAAACAATGTGTCTGTGCCTCTAAATAAAACAGGCCAGAAGAGTTTTAGTAAACTGACAGTCTTCTCTAAAGGACCCCGAGGTGTATGCAGCTACTGCGTTTTCCCATCCTACCATCTTCAAAGTGATAAAGAAAATGCAATTCTTATGCAACTAGCCTTTCCAGCTGACCCTAGAGTGGCATTTGCTGTCTACTCTTCTATTAAACTACCTCACAAAAATCATCTTTTTGTAAAGTTTCTTTCTGTTTCCTCTCTCATATATATGTAAGAGGCCCCAGGGGTGGAGGTAGTGTTAGGATGGGGAGGAATGGACAGGGCTCCTGGGAATAGCCTCCAACAGAGGCCTGGTCCATGGGCCCCAGTCACTGTAAGGGGTTGGTGGGGAGTGCGGAGCTTCCCAGGATCCTGCCTCTCTCCCTGCTTTCTGCCAAGCAGCAGGGACACACAGTTCATTAAAGTAAAGCCAAAGGGCATGGAATGAGAAATAGCAAGAAAATTCCAGGGACTTGTTGATTTTGGAAACTTCCACACTGTGTAACAGTGTGCATGTTCCCTAGTGGGGAGGAGATTGCTATTTATGTAAGAGAGTTGCTTCAGAGGAAGATGTCTCCTCCAAGCAAGTAGTATATGTCTAGTTGTTGGCATCTACTATCCTCTCTCCTGTTTTATTCAATAAAGTGGGCCACCTTATCTGAGCTACAGAGACCTCTGACAGGTGCAGCGGAGGATACTGAAGGGGATGCCATTTCCACAGGTTGTCATTTTCTCTGTAATGGCAGGAGGCAGTAGAACTATTTGTTTATGTTTCAAACATAAAATAATGAATCAGCACTCGAGCAGGTCTTGAAAGACAACATGTTCAGTGTTAACTGAGCCTCTATATTGTGCCAGATAATATTTACATGCTGAGAATACAGTGCTCAATATGGTCTCTGCCCTCATAGACAGGTATTCCAGTGGGAAGAGACAAAACAGACAAGCTAAAACAAATTTTCAAAGAGTGATAAGTGCTATGGAGAAGATTAAACATGGATAGAGACTGGCTATGGAAGGGGCAGATTTCCGCAGATTTAGGGAAGGCCTCTCAGATGAGCTGGCATTTAAACTGAAAGGTGAAGGATAGAAAAAGCTGCCAAGCCCCATCAAGAGGGTCCCAGGCAGCAGGTGCAAATGCCCTGTGGTGGTGTGGAGGATAGCTCGGCCGTGTGCCTGGAGCCTCGTCAACTACAGGCAGGTGCATGAGAAGAGGTCACAGGGTAGGGTGGTAAGACCAGACCCCACAGGAGCCTGGGGACGGTGGGAGGAGTTTCTATGTCACTCTAACTGTAAAGGGAAACCCTGAGACTGCAATTGAATAAATCTCCTTTGCCTCCTCACTGCCAGAGTCCTCCTCACCACCTCTGAAGGATCCATATCTTCCAGAGCTCTGCAGATTTCAATAGCAGATATTTGCTCCTCACACCCCCAACTTCTGCTTTTTCATTATTTGTGAGTATCAAAGCAGAACTCTGATGACAAATTATTTATATATAAATAAACCAATCATTAAAAAATGTAAGAGCTCTCACCTATCACCATACTTCTCACTTACCATTCTCATGCATCCCAATGACTTGAACAAAAAGAAAGAGAACCAGAAAATAGTCAACACTGTACAATTTAATCTAAATTATCCTTCTCACAACATCCCTGAGATTGCCTTGCCAAATCCTGTTCATTGTCAGATTGGATTCTCTGGAACTGAGTGCTTTCTGCAAAGTATCTCAGATATGGATAATGCGGGCAGGACTGAATTGCTTTTCTTCCCATTTGAGTTGTCAACACCTCCCTCTGGGCCAACAGAGGATTACTGTATCAACAATACATGTAAGCTAATTGTTTGTTAAGCCGGCTCAGCCAACCATAAAATCATAGGAGAGTCAGGCCTGGCCCAGCCTCTTACCTCTGAACTGGATCACAGTTAATATCTATCTCTGAGAGCTCCACCCCAGGCCCACAGACCAACTGGGGAATACAGCTCTTGAGCAAAGTCTGAGTTTTGTTTCCATGAGGAAAGATTTCTCCAACACAATCAACTACAATCACAATGTTTGACACATTTACATTCTTAAGTCTGTATCTGCTTTGGTTTCCTTAAATAAAAACAAACCAGAGAGCATGGAAATGAAATAGTTTCAAAGAGCAGAGAGCCCTGTGGAAGAATCCACTAACTTAATAAGTACTTCCAGATAAATGACAAGATATGTGTATAAGAGAAGCAAACTTCTAAAAAAATTCATTAATGATGTATGAAGATAAAATTTATCTTTGATGGAAAAAGGTAATTGATAAAGACATCAAAGAGAAAGATCTGAAAGTGAAATTTCTTTCTACATACTCACCAGATAAAACATATAAAGGAGCAATTTTGTTTTTTTTTAAATTGTCATAGGTCTAAAGGGAATACTTTCATTTTCAGTAATTTGTCAGCAAACAGCTCAGCAAACTTTACTATTTGAAATGAGTAGTTTGAGTTAACAATAGTGACCAGATATTATGAAACTGTGTTCTGCCTAAACACATCCATACATCTTCAGATGGTCTACAAACCCAGTACTTAGGCTAAACAAGACGTGGCCTCTTGAGAAGCTCTTCTGGAAAGCGGGATTCCCTGGCACTAGAGATACAGCACTGTGAACCTCAACAGAGAGAGAGAGATCTCTAACCCCTGTGAGACCAGGAAAGGCAGATACAGGCCCTAACTTGGTTTCCAGGCTTGATGTCCCCACTGCTGGGGGCATTCCTGTCCAGAAACCCAAGTCCTCCCCAAAAGAAGTGCCTAGAGAATATATACAAATGCAATAAACCTTTCACAGAAAAACAATGTCTTTATATGACTATAATTTGGCTAAAGGTTCTTTCTGAGTATTAGTGATACAAAATTCTGCTCTAAAATAAGATAATAGCTTTAGAACTAAGCTAAATTTCTGATTATTTGAACACACTAGAAAAAGAAAAGGAGTTTCTATTTCAGAAGACATAGTTATTTGGAAACTGCCACTGTTTAAGTCAAAAACAACAAAATTTCATAAAAGAAAAACAACTAACACCATCCCTCCTCAACCTTCCATAGAAACCTTTCTTAGAACTATTCTGGTTGCACATAATAGAAACCAAATTCAATGTGGCTGAAGTAAAAACAGGGGTGTAGTGGCACATTTAATGGAAAGTTCAAGGGATAAGGGGCTTAGGTATGGGTATAACTAGGTGCTTAAATTATGAGAGCTTTTCTCCATCTGTTAATTCTGTTGCCCTCTGTATTGGCTTCATTTTGAAGTAGATTATCTTTAACTAGAGGCAAAATGTCTCTCAGGACTTCCAGATTTACGTTACATCATACAACAACCTCAGTCTTATAAAACAAAACAAAACTTCTGGGAGTTCAACGAATGTCTCAGAATTGGGTCTCCTTAACCTGGCTGGGTCTGCATGCCATCCCTACGGTCTGCCATTCCTGTGGTCTGAATGGCCAGGCCTGTTCCTGCAGATGTACCACCTGGATTCCATAAGCTAAGGAGGGACAACCCAAGGTGCAGCTAGCAGGAAAGGAATGCAAGCTGACAGATATCAGCAATGAAATGCCCATGTCTCTCCCTCTATTTACCTGTTTCCGCCTCTTTCAATCAAAAGTCTATCAAAACTGAGTTCAGATGGTATTACCTTCTGCAAAAATGCTTGCCAAATTCCAGAGAATTGTTCACTTGAAAATAGTTAATGTAAAATACAAACAAACAAACAAATAAAAACAAGCAAAAAACTCTCCCTGGAGTCTCTTCTGGTGTAGAAGGCCTTTCTGATCCTCCCACAGACTCTTATGTTTCCTTCTATCACTGAATTTATTACACTTTTTGAAACTCTCTGTCCATATGTTTGTCTTAGGCATAATAAATTCCCAAAAGGCATTTTATCCTTGCCATGTAGAGAAGTCTTTGACACAAAATAGTAACAATTTATGGAATTAGACTGTTGTTGTTGACAGAGACAGTTCTTCTCTCTCAGGGTGCATCAATCAGTCCACCATAATATCCGTCACACTGAATTTATTCTGAAATAACAATGAAACAGTCTCTAGCAAAGCTCCCATCTTTAATGTCTCTATCTTGTAAACAGAAATTTGAAAACTCAGCAACTGAGAAATGCATTTTTACTTAGTCAATAGAACTCAAACTCAGACAAGAACAGCAAAATAACAACTGCTAAAAGTACTTTAAAATTACTCATTAGGAAGCGCAAGTCCCTCTATTCAACAGAAAACCTAGTAAAATAACTAATTCATCTCTAACTTCATTTATATTTTCAGTTCATCTTCTGACTTCACAAAAATGGAAGTTTTATATTCTATTATGATCAATACCTCATGTAAAAATAGTATACAGCACAGCAATGCATGACTTTTCAGATGATGTTATTTTTAACATTGCTGAAATTTACCACTACTTAAAATACACTAACTGCATTAGTAGATTCTGGAAACTACTACTCTCTATCTTGCAACTTTATAAATGTTCTGAGCCTAATGCTCATGTGGCTCCTTCTCAGTTTCCAATAAAAATGAGGTGTATCCCACAATAATCCAGTTACAACATGTCTGGTTTCAGAATCATCCAGTTCAAGTTGAACTTCTGTGATCAAGGCCTTCAAAGCTGTACTGAATTCCACATTTGGGTCCCACTGGTTTGGGAGAGACTAACATGAAGGCTCTAAGACAGCGGTCTCCAACCTTTTTGGCACCAGGGACCGGTTTTATGGATGACAATTTTTCCACAGATGGGAGCGGAGGTATGGTTTTGGGATAAAACTGTTCTACCTCAGATAGGCATTAGAATCTCATAAGGAGTGCACAGCCTAGATCCCTCACATGCACAATTCACAATAGGGTTCTCACTCCTATGAGAATCTAATGCCTTCAGTGATCTGATAGGAGGTGGAGCTCAGGCAGTAATGCTCACTGGGCAGCCTCTCACCTCCTGCTATGCAGTCTTGTTCCTAACAGGCCACAGACTGGTATTGGTCCATGGCCTGGGTATTGGGGACCCCTGCTCTAGGGTCCAGGGTAACGTGAACCAATATTAATAAAGGGAAGGTAAACTAATATGAGCTGTGTGAGGCATGGTGCTAGGTATCTTACACACAGGTGGAGCCCCACAATATGCAATCGCTCATTCAACATGGTTTCTTCCTTCAGTGTCCATTGGCAGTTGGGTGTCATACTGGAGGGACAATGGACTGTGAGGACTTCCCAAGAGATGGCACAAGTAGGCAGAGAAACACATTTGCTGTTCCTTATGAGAAATTAGGCACATTTCAAGAATAGTTTTGCCTACACATCTTTCTCATCTTCTACCTGACTGCAGATAAGGTACATCTAATACTGCTTGAGATAAGATGTGACTGCACTGCTCAGTGCCTCAGTCAGCTATCACAAAAACTCTGAGAGGGTTAAATTATTACCAATTCATAGGTGAGAAAACAGAGCCTCAAAGGGGTTAAGTAATTTTCCCATGATAATGTGCTCAAACACTACAGAAACTCTCCTTCTCCTTACAAAGTTTCTAAGGCCTATCTTCAGGGTATGTGTACATAGCAAAGAAGTTGTACTTTGCATTGTGTTAAAGAAGCAATCAGCTTCAACCAATGAACCTTGTATGACATTACAATAGCAATTTAGATCAGCAGTTTATGTTATTAAGGAGTTTATATCACAAAATATGCCACCTCTTATTTAAGAGTTTAGACCATAAGTAACCCATATTTAGAGAGCAAAACCCTGGTGTCATTGTGCTTTTTCCCAGTAACATCCTTCAAATATTATCATACCCAAGAGACAACTTAAGAAATTCTGCATAACTATGAAAAAGATACACAATCCTAAACTTACTTTCACTTGGATTTTTAAAATAAAATAAAAATTACAGATGCTATCTCAAGATACGCTCTCTCAATACTTTTGCAAGTATAGCATACCTAACACAGAACATAGTTTACATTTGTCCATGGTGGAGCAATTAGATCAAGTTCAGGAGATAATTTATTTTCTAAAAATTACATGGATTTTAAATTCTATTTATGTGATACATCACATCTATTGACTTGTGTATGCTAAACCATCCCTGCATCCTTGGGATGAAACCCATTCCACCATGATGTATTATCTTTTTGAGGTGCTGCTGGCCCAAAAACTGTCGGAATAAAAAATAATAATAAAGAGAGAAAAAATAAAAAATTACACAGAATATTTCTGCTTCAGGAAGCTACTGACCCATTTTTTAACTTTTAAGATAAAAACATTTTTGTACACCAAAAACATTAACCTTAAAAGGTACGTTATAATTTAGTCAAATTTGATAGTCATGGGTTTCATAAACTGCAACAATGGATTACTGCATTTGATAATATGATGACTGAAAAGCAAAAGAACATTTGGTGTCTTAATATCAATTTAAATTGCACTCAATCATGATGGCAAAATTACCCACAAAGCTGTTCTAGCTGTTTCTTACACCTCTCCTCTTCTACAGCACACTCAGCCAGCACAGGAGAGGACGGCCCACGACAGCTGTGCCCACACACTAACTCAAACAAGATGAGGTTATTTTGACTTAAAGGGTTTGTAATAAGCTTAATGTATTTAAATAATCTTCACACAGATTTTAATTTTTTTCCATTTGCTTCTTTAGTTTAGAAAACACTCATTTTATAAGGAGCTGGGTTTTTTCTTCGCTTCTCTGTATTTTAATGTCCTGCTGGCCTGATCTGGTCTCTACCTGATATCCTGATGTCTGAGTCATCTCCAACCACTGCAGGAAGAAGCAGGGACCTTTAGCCCTGCCACTCTCAGAGGTTTCTGGTCTCTTACCAACCCTCTTTGAGGACCCTGACGTAAGAAAAAAAATGCTTAAAAATAAAACACCGAAGTATTCATTGACAATCTCAATTTCATTGTGACAGCCATTCTCTGATGTCATGAAAGGAGCATGTCAGCGAGGCCACCCACCAATTGATTTTTGAAATTCCTAGAAGCCATAGAAAGGGCTCACCTCTGCTGTAGGAGGTAAACAGTACTTCATAACATATTTATTAAAATAGAGGCTTTTAACTAAAAAAAAAATGCAGCCTTTTAGTATATTCCTAGAACCCTCCTCATTCCCCTTTCATTCCTTAGCTTATTCCCTCTCTTTTTCTTTCTCATTTACACAGAATCTCAGGGTCAGAAGAAACCTTGCAGGTTAAGTAGTTCAGCTCTTCTGGTTATACAGTCTCCTCCCTTTCTATTTCTCTGCATCTCCATGCCCTAGCTTGCTTTCCCTCTCATCCCTGCAACTGTTTGTCCTTCCCTCATTTGTTCTGAAATTGCTGCTGCCTACAGGGTAGACACTCCTGGGTATATACAGTAGAACCAAGATAAGCCTGACATGAATGCTGTTGCCTGGGTCATTAACTTGGGTCCAGGACTGAACGACCCAAAAAGAACTACCTAAACTTGTAGTCCTCTTCCTGTCTTAATACATGAAGGTAAGACTAGGCAATCAGTTATTTGCTGAGCTAATGAACAAATGATTGCTTCTCCAAGCAAATAGTGTATCATTTCTGTTAAAGTGAAAACACACCCCTAGGAGAATTATGGGAGGAGCTTCACTGGTCACAGATATCTTATTACAGACTAATTTAAGGATATTACTCCTTCCTAATGGTACTAGTCATAAAAAAAAATGGGTATTTGTAATAATATTGAGGAGGAGGAAGAGGTAATTTTGGCACCTGGGATATTTTGTCTTGGGAAATATTGGAGGTGGAGATGGGGGTTGGGAAATCTGAACAGCCAGAGGCAACGTAAAGACACCACCGGTACCTAAAGACAGGTGTGAGGAGGCACCAGGAGGTGGGAATGGCACACAAAAGTGAAATAAGCAACAAAACTGAACATGAATATTCCCATTAAATGTAGCTTTATGTAGCTACAGTCATAACACCAATTCATATGTGCTGAATTGGGAAATCTTGCATTGAGTAGTCGATAAATAAATAATAACTAAAGTTAACAGTGAAGGTAGGACCATCACCATTCCAGTATTTTAATTCTCAAAACAAGCAAGAAGAAAAAATGCTATCCCATAAGACAGACTGGGCTTGGCACTTGGTTGCTCTGAGAACAAAGGCCCAAAGAAAAAGTTCATATTTTACTGGTGTCAAAGTACTCACTGCTTCTTTAAAACTGGCTCACTTAAATATATCTGCCTTATCCCTTTGTGATATCATTTGTACAATTCAGTTTTGCTTTGGTTTCTGGTTTTGCAAATTGTTAGTTCCTGCAGGTAATGACAAGCAGGGGGATTAAAGAAAGTGCCGGATAACGAACAAACAAAAAGCATGACCTAAATCAGGTACACACTGATGTTTACTTAAGGCAGATATGTTAGAGAATTGACTGTTGTTGTTTTCCATTCTAGTCTTAGAGTATTTTGAGAAATGAATTATCTTCCTTTCTTCTTTTTTTTTAAGAGGGAATTTAGCTTTTATTACCCTGGCTAGAGTGCAGCAGCGTGATCTCGGCTCACTGCAGCCTCCACCTCCCGGGTTCAAGTGATTTTCGTGCTTCAGCCTCCCGAGGAGCTGGGATTATAGGTGTACTGTCACCACGCCCAGCTAATTTTTAATTTTTAGTAGAGACAGGGTTTCGCCATGTTGGTCAGGCTGGTCTCAAACATCTCAGCTCAAGTGATCCACCTCCCTTGGCCTCCCAAAGTGCTGGGATTACAGGCGTGAGCCAGCACCATGCCTGGCTGAGAAATCACAAAGTATCTTTCTAAGTGTGCTAATGCTACTTGGGGAAAATATAAATAATTATAGGTGGATCCTAGATAAGGAGACATTCTTTGTTACTTCCAAAGAAATTCCATAATCTTTGGAGATTCCAGAGAGATTTTCCATCCCTCTCAAATCAAATGGGATGCAAAAGGCAGGTATATATGAGAATCCACGTACACACTGAATCAGAAGGAACGACTATGGCAAAAATAGGAAGCCACATTACAGACTCAACAGCAGTCTGGGCTAAAATCCTATTTCTGTCTACATTTACTTTGAGAGGAATCCTTTGCTGCCCTTTATGTAAATTCAAATGGTTTAAAAACATGGTTAGATCTGTATAGTGCTATGTAATTTACAAAGTACTTGGGCATTCATTATCTCCTTTCACTTTTTTAATTTTTTTGTATCTTTAGTTCCAAAATGAGAAAAGTGATACCCAGAGGACTTGTGTAGCCAATACAAGAACACATCATAATGATAACTGGTTTCAAAGCTGGGCCTCTAACCAGGTTTTTTCGTTTTTGTTTTTGACACAGGGTCTCACTCTGTCACCAAGGCTAGAGTGCAGTGGCACCACCTTGGCTTACTGCAGCCTTGACCTCCTAGGCACAAGCAATCCTCCCATCTCAGCCTTCCGAGTAGCTGGGACCACAGGTACACACCACCATACCTAGCTAATTTTTGTATTTTTTGTAGAAATGGAGTTTTGCCATGTTGCCCAGGAGTCTGGTCTCAAACTCCTGGGCTCAAGCAATCCACCTATTTCAGCCTACCAAAGTGCTGGGATTACAAGTGTGAGCCACAGCACCTGGCCCCAACCAGGTTTTCTGACCCCTAGCCCAATACACTGTTACACCAGCACTGTTTTCTTATTTTCAAAACTGAGCTAATTATATCTTGGACAAGAATACTTTTAAGACATTCTAAACATACAAAGTAGCTTGAAAAATACCAAGGTGATTCTTGCATTTTTATCCTATCTTTCGAAGAGCTCAAGTCTCAAATGACATCTTCCTGTCTATTGGTATCTCAAGATAGTAAACTATAAAAAATAAATTGGAAACAAATTCCGAACCTGTTAATATCCCAAAGCTTTCATGAGTAAAAACATGTTAGGATTAAGGAGAGAAACTACAGAGGAAAAGTGCTATCATTAAAACATCACCTTAGCTGTGTCTTAATAATCACACAAAGACAACTGCCATCAGCATTACATGTGTTCTCAACCATCTGTGTTCTCAACCCTTGCTTTTTTGCCTTGTAGCAAACTTTGCTAATTTCACAGTACTGTACAATACTTCTTGGTATTATGTGAAGTACTTTATTTAGACATGTTGACTTCACTAATTAGTCTATAAATACTTGACTTTTACCCACTACTTTGGTAGGTGAGATAATTGCTGAGGAAAGGCCAAAGCATTTATGGTCAATCAGATGAGGAAAAGGGGAATATGGTCTTTCGGCTGAGTAAAATGTAAAACATTATGTAGCAAGGCAGAAGCTATTAGCAGGATCAATAACTCTCCTAGTACCTTAATAAATCATTACATCAAAGCTCCGACAGAGGACGGAGAAAACCTCAGTCTACCTACATGGAAGCTTCCAAATTGGAAAATAAATTCCATTTAAATTAGAAAGATCCCATTTGTTTACAATGGAAATGAAAAGCTACAAAACTGGTCTCCAAATCCTGGATGTGTTAAGAGTTTTGAATCATTAGTGCAGGGAGAAAAGCAGAAAGACAAAGAACACTGCTACTCTCTGGGCTGCACATTTGTAATTCGCAAGTGGTAAATATGTATGAATCTGCTCCACTGCAGCTAGGGATGACATACTGCTTTTTAGAGATAGCACAGAGCAGAAAAATCAAAGTAGAGGAAGGTTTGGCCATTATAACTTACCTCCTCCCACATTTAACAGTTCTCAATGTTCTCAAATCTCCCCTTACTTAAATTGCTGTCCTTTGGGATGGCTTTCTAAAATGAAAGGAACTTTGATACCAATGAATGTTCAATGTATAGCAAAAAACATCCCATGGTGAGCTCTCACTGCAACATGGGGCGTAAATAATTGTATTTTTTCTAAATCTTTAATAGCTCCCATTCTCTTTGATGCTTCCAGGAAAACAAGCAAGCAATTAAAAGAAGTTACTAGGCTAACTTTTCCGGTTTTTTTTTTTTTTTTTTAACTCTACAAGTAATTATTTCTCTTTTCTAATATGTAGCAAAAGACAAAATAAATATTTGCAGAGATTAGTATTATAGAACATTCGGTTTTCCTTTAAGGATATTGTATTTCCTCACTTATAGAGATCATAGTGAATATAGATACTATGACTCCACCACAGCTTTTGCTTTGTAGTCATACTGTTTAACTAAAACCAGTTTTTTTCTTACAAGTTCAAATTACTGTAGATCTCTCAAACCTCATAGTAAGCTGAAACTGAGAACTAAGATATCACTTTCGGAAATTTATATAGATAGGTCATAGCTGGCAAATCAGCAACAAAAGAAGGCAGGGCTTCCCAACACCTTGAAACATTCATTCATGATTAATGATTTCTTTCATTCCACAAATATCATTAGACACTTGAGAATCACACTTGGGCTTGATGATAATTATATCAAAGAAAGTTCTTAGAAGGTTCTATTCTCAAAAGAGTCTGGCAATCTAAGTGAGTACATAAGTCACCCAATACTTAAAAAGTTAGATAACAGCTGGGTGTGGTGGCTCATGCCTGTAATCCCAGCACTTTGAGGGAGCCGAGGTGGGTAGATCACAAGGTCAGGAGTTCGACACCAGCCTGGCCAAGATGGTGAAACCCCATCTCCACTAAAAAAAAACACAAAAAATTAGCTGGGTGTGCTGGCATGCGCCTGTAATCCCAGCTACCTATGTGGGAGGCTGAGGCGGAGAACTGCTTAAACCTGGGAGGCAGAGGTTGCAGTCAGCCGAGAAGGCGCCACTGCACTCCAGCCTGGGCGACAGAGTGAGACTCTGTCTCAAAGGAGAAAAAAAGTTAGATACCATTAGAAGATGTAAATTATATAAAAGTTGATTGTCACAAGTGCCATAAATGCTTATGTGCCAAGAAGGGCTACAGTAAGCTCTTATAAAGACCTCTCTATTGGCAGGGGTTACCAGGGAAGGAACTAGGGGAGAGAGTAAACCACCTGAGCTATACAGAATTTGAATATGTGAAAAAGAAAAGGGCACATATCTCAATCAGTAGAAAAAACCTGGACAAGTCAGTGCAAGTACACAGTCCAGTATGAAGCAGGAGAGAGTTCACAGTGCAGATCAGTGGGTCAGGACAGAAAAGTCCCACCCAACAACCAGAAAAGACAGTGGCTAGACTGCATATCTTAAGGTAGGAAAGTTTTTACTTCAGGTGGGAGAAAAATGGAGAGTCAGGAGAATTCTGATACCATGTCCAAGTCCAGGATCATTTGGTGAGCCAAAATTTTATAGAAAGAAATATCCTCTCTATAAGCAGCAGATTTCATTTATGGCCAAAAGGTGGTAGGGGTTTCTGTAAAGCAGTCTGAGGCTATCAGGAAGCCTGTTTCTTATAGAAAAGGGGTTTCAGCAGGGACAAGACACAATTTCAGGAAAGGGGCACTAAAAGACGGTTCTGTTAGCAGAAACTTCCTGACAGAAACAGGGATGAGTGCCTAAGGGAGGAGCTCCTGCCTGGGAGAGGCAAGAAAGGCAGAAGTGAGAAGCAGAATGGCTTTGACTGATCTTCCTGTTCTAAAGGGAATCTTGTGTCTTGCTGGTTCAAGAGCCTCATTCTGGGCTAGAAATAGCACCCCACTCCCACCTCACCCTTCACTGACTAGGGTAATACCCTAAGATGCCTTACAGTCAACCCAGCCAGATTCCAACAGCATAAGAAGTTTAGCTGAAAAGAGGAGATGCATACCCATAGTTCCAGCTCCTCAGGAGGCTCAGGCAGGAGGATCCTATGAGCCCAGGCATTCAAGGTCGCAGTGAGCTACGATCATGCCCCTGCTCTCCAGACCGGGTGACACAGTGAGATCTTGTCTCTAACCGAAGCTTTAAATATTTTTTAAAATTCATTTTGTGGTTATAAGTACAAAAAAAACACCCAATAATGATGAGAAAAAAGATATAGGAAGATTGTTGGTTAGGAGATCATAGCTGATAGGGCCTGTGCTACCTACTACCACTCACACTATTTCCTGTCTTATGAAGTTTAAGCAAATCTAGGCCCAGTGTCCCACTGAGTGAAATCACAAGAAGACTTAAGACGGGTCCCGTTCATAAGCACTGCACCATGAATACATGCTACTTGGAAGGCTGCTTCTGTGGTCATTCTGAGAGCTGGGGAACTACCCTGGTGCGGAGCTGTCAAGAAGGCAGCGTCTGATGATTCTGGTACCACTGGGGAGAACAAGATACCTCTTTACTAGGCAACTGGCTGCTAGACAGCAGCCGCCCCTTCTGCTCCCCAATAAGTACCTTTCTGATTACAGTCAGTTTTTCAGCAGAGAGGCCATCAGCTGTTGTGTTGATGATGGGGCTTCACTGGCTGGAAGAATTTTGCAGTCTCCAGTCTGAACTATTCCTCTGGGTGTCCTTATTCAAGCAGCAGTTAATTTGAAAACAATTAGCTGGTTGTTCACTTCCTTAAGGCAAAGCATGACTGGATGGGCTATCAGGCTGGACTAAGATCCCAGCAGAACACTCTGAAGGAGCCAGAATGTTTCTAGGATGGGAATGGTTTGTGTTGGCTTCAGGGAAAGTCTAGCGTTTCTAACCCTGATCACTGTGAATCAGTCACTATTTCCCTTAGTTGCTCTGGCAGGCTTTCATTTATTTTTGCCTGGGTGAAAAGGAGACATTTCTACCTTTCAGCATTAAACAGACTGGACAATTCATTTGTTTTCTTCTTTTTTTCACTCTTCCAGGTAAAGGGAAAAATGAATCCTTATGGTGAATTATAGATGAGAAATCAGTGAAAGATACAGAGACTAAAGAGACACAGAGTTTTATAAGAAAGCGACTGGATTTGTTTTGTAAAGTAGCAAACTTCCTTTTACAGGCTGGCAATATAATCTTAGGGACTGAGATACCTTTCTGATGAGAGCATGTCTTTTCTGCCACCGAATCCTCTACTTATATTCTCTGTCACACTTTGTCCTCTTAACGAGGACAAACCAACATGAGAAAAGTTTTGTTTTCCTCAGCCTCCCAATTTCTTGCCTCTCTTCTCTGCAAACCACTCAGCTTCCATAACAAAAAGGGTGACACAAACAGAGTAAAAATATGTTATGGAGACTTTCTCAGTTGATAGCAGTATTCAATCAGCTGAATCTGGCAAACTCTCACACATCTGGCCTGCTGGCAAGTCTGACTAGAATTCAGCTGTGCCTGGACAAGGAAGCAGGGGAACAGCATTTAGAGTTAGACAGCCCTATGGCCTGCTGACTCCTCAAATATGCAAGGGATCTATTCACAAAATGCTTCACAAAAAATGGCTCCTCCAAACACAGGCACACTTATTTGGTGTTTTTACACCTTTCTCTTTTCAGTGCTAAGCCATCTTCTTTAATTAGAACTATTTTTGTCCTTTGTCACTTTATAAGCTGAACTGGAATTCAGTATTCCATGCACAACCTTACTTTCTGTATGACAAGGAAAACAATATGGGAATCTGAGGGACTTAAAGTCTATGGATCCCAATTACCAAACGGCAGATTTAGGCTTTACTGTCTCTCAGGCAGATTAGATGACTTCTGAAAAGAAGAACTTATTTAAATAAGTTTATTTTATTGTTATTGATGTATGCATAACTTATCCCAAGTTATAGCTTTCCAAAACTGTGAATGAGAGAACAAGACCCCAAACTGCAGAGAATGTGAGGAATGTTTTTCCCATCAGCCTAGTTGAAAAAGATAAGACAGTAGGAAATGTGCTATATAGAACAATATTGGGAGCTGGCATCATGAAGAAAGTTAGCAAGATGTATTTATAATAAAACTTGCATTCCAACAGAAATTCTAACATGCCAAGAGCATGGACCTTCAGGAAAAATATCTATTTTGAGGGGTTAAGTAATTTTTTAAAAAGATTAAAACACAAACTCCTTTAGTAAAATGGTTTAATATACTCTAACTAGGGCTTTTTTTTTTTTTTTAGAAGTAAGGTACAATTAAACTAAAACTTTCAAGTAGTTCAATAAACTAAGCAAGAAATGTTGGCTTCCCTCCAACCATAGTCCCACTTGCTAGAGATAATAACCATAAAAGTTTCATGTGTAGCCCACACATATACAAGCATATATACCCGCATATTTACACATGTGTGTATTTGTTGGTACTGGCCTAAAATATGGAAACATTTGCTATTTTATTCCAAAGTGCTCATACCATATATAATATTCATGCAACATTGTTCTGTATCATTGACATAGATTGGTTTGTTCTTTTTAATGGCTGTATTACATACTATTGAACAGGTATGCTATAATACTTATATTTCTATGGATATGCTTTTAGGTTACTTTTGAGTTTTAACAATTAAAAAATATGCAATATGCCTTCTTACAGTTTTAGCTTCCAACCTTGTATAGATAGAACTAAAACGTCTCCAAAAACTACTTTTCCAAGCTACACTCCTTCCAACAGAGTAACAACTTCTCACCACCACTATATAGTATCAATTGTTTAAAGTGTGTCCAACTGACAATTGAAAAATACTCTCTTATTTTAATTTTTGCCATCATTAATGAGGCCATCTTTGTTTGGCCATTATATTTTTCTTTGAATAGCCCATTCATATCATCTACTTGTTTTCTTCTATTAAGTTGTTACTTTTTACTAATTAAGTCCCATGTTTCACAGAGAAATTAGCCGATCATCTGTCATATGTACTACAAATACAATTCCTAATTTTTCATTTTTCTGTTGGCTTTGGTTTTGTTTTGGAATGAGGAGACAGTCTTCTAGAAAATAAGACATGTTAAAGAATATATTGGTAACTGTAAAGCAGATTGTATGGTGCCAGCCATCATGTGCTTTGCTCAGGTGTTATCTTAGGTAACAAGGTCACCAGGATTAATTAGTGAAAATCCTGCTGAGTTTCAGATCATCTCAGCGGCCCTCTATAAAGTGTTCCCACTCACCTGGCAGCCTCCTTTCTTAATCTCAGTTGGGATCCTAACCCCCAAGTTCTTCCTCCTTGTATCTAGAAGTCATTTAAAAAAGTAATCAAACTTTCTGTTCTCTTTTATTTGTTCCTCTGCTTCTCTATCAATAATTCTGGAAGGAGTGGAGAGAGAACAATGCATAACCAAAAGGCAGACCTAGCAAATTATTATTTTATTGATAAAATAATTCAGCAAATTCTCAATATTCCTGCTTCACAGTGATTACCCTAGGTTTTATACTTTAGGGTTTTGCACCTACCTCTTATCATTACCACTAACTACAGTGCACTCTGTGTAGGGACTGACTGGACTCACCACTGGTATGAAAAATGCCAAGGCAAAAGCTCAGCTGACAAAGAGTTCCCTGTACTTGTGCAGATAGGGAGGCAGAGCATACCCTGGAGTGGAGGTGCAAAGTACAAATCCTGACCCTCCTACTTGGTAACTGTATACTCAGAGCCAGTTAACCTCTCAGGGCCTCTGACTCCTAATGTACATGATGCATGTAGGAACAGTGCCATCAGAATAAGATGAGCAGCTACATCACAGGACTGCTATAGGGTGAATGGATTTATTATGTAAAGTAGTGCCTGGCATACACATGGCACATTTTAAGTAAATGTGGCATATCAATAGAGTAATTATATATATATAGCAATAGAAAAGTTAGAGTGTGATGAAATCCAATAGGCTTTACAACAATCAAGTAAATATTAGCACTATGTGACCACAGAAAAGGGAGGCCCAAAGGAACAGTTAAGAAATGGAGTGAGGGCCAGGCACAGTGGCTCATGCCAGTAATTCTAACACTTTGGGAGGCAGAGGTGGGAAGCTGAGGCATGTGAGCCCAGGAGTTCAACACCAGCTTGGGCAACATGGAGAAATCCTGTCTCTACAAAAATTAGCCAGGCAGGATGGTGGGTGCCTATAGTCCCAGGTACTTGGGACACTGAGGTAAAAGGATCACTTGAACCCAGGAGGTTGAGGCTGCAGTGAGCCATGATAACACCACTGCACTCTAT
>PVKP010037044.1:0-21958 GCA_004027715.1 Plecturocebus donacophilus | reverse complement strand
CCCTAAGTTATCAATAAATATCCAACCACATTAAGAGCTTTTCCATACTTCTGAGAATCTTCTAAACAGGGAAGAACTCAGATCAGGAATATAGCCTACTGTAACTAGTGAAAAGCCCCAGTTGGCCCACAAGCCTCCTGATATCATCCCAGAGAAATGTGTAAAATTAACAGGAATGGCATTGGCTGTATGTCTCAGAAAAGGAGTCAGCCCCTTTGGCCACATTCATGGGACTATATGCTATTCAGTGTTCAGCACTTACTGCAATCAATAAACAGGTGTTTACTGACTATGTTTAGTCAATACTCTCTTTACTTTCCTTATTTTTTCTAATATTGTTTCATTAGCTTCTTATGCTTAGTCTATTTTACACATTGATAGCCCCTTAAATGCAGCCTTAATTCTCTCATCTTCTTCCTTCCCTTACCCTCCTGAGGCACCTTCATCTGCCTGCATAGCTTCTGCTATCATCTTCATATGAGCAACCTGCAACATGGGGCTTGGAGCTCTTTCTGCCTGCAGAAGGCCTATATCTGAACATAGCTAAAGTCCATTTCTTAAAAATAAAAAAACCCAGCTTCTATCCTATTATATTTATCTTTATTCATTCATTCTGAAAATAACTGTGAGTGCCTATTATACACCAGGCATTTCCCTTAGCACTAGGGTTACAGTAATGAGTAATATAGGTGATGCCCTTGCCCTCACAAAATGTGTATTCTAATGAGAAAAATTGATTTTTATATAGATATACCTTTTAAATGATATTTCATTATATATATATGCTGTATTACATAACATTAACATATATTCATATTAGACCATAACCTATTACATACAATATATGTATTTTATGTCATAAATACATAAATATTTTATGTCATAAAATACATATATTATATATACCATAATGTATTTGTTGTATATTATATGTTATATAATAATAGATATACTAATTATATATAATATGTTATATAATTATATACAATAGGCAAATGTCATTAAAAGACAACGGTGTTGGTAACACACTCAGGAGGAGCAGCTGACTTGCTGAAAGACTTTAAAACATCACCTTTTAAAAAAAGAAACGATTGGTGCCATTGGATGAGGAAGGAAGAAAGAGTGATTGATGTTAAAGTCAAAACCTAAGTTATTTGGGCTATATAAACGTTAAAGTGACAGCAAGTCATTCAGATCCTTTTTATTATTCCTTAGCCTGGCACACAGTATAATCAGGGTAATGGACTCTAGCCACTGTAACAAACAGCTCCACATCCTCAGTGATTTAACACTGTTAAATTTACTTCTCATGCATACCAATCCAGTGTGGGTCAGGAAGCTCTCCTCCAACCAGTAATTCAGGACCTTGGCTTCTTCCGTCATGACTCTTCCATCTTGGAGTTCTTTGTGGGCTGCCATAACAGCAGGGTAGAGAGGAACATAGACGATCACTTAGAATGTTCTGTTGCCAGGACTGGAAATGTGTCACTTACTTTAAACCACATTTGATTCACCAGGATTCAGTTTCATAGCCCTCATTAAACTGCAAAGTAAGCCAAGAAATATTATCTCTCTTCCTAGGAAGAGGTGATAGAATTATCGAGAATCTAGTCATTCTATGCCAGAAACATCATCTCCTTTCTGTACCTTAACTGTCACTCTTCTTCCCGGTGATAACTCCTCTTTATTCCTTAATACTTAAGCCTTGGAGAAATCTTTACGTCTTCTCTCTGGGTAGATAGATGATTTAACCCTTCTGTCTTCCCATTACACCTCATAAAACCACCTATTGACTAACTTGTCTCTCACTCAAGATTAGGATCTTGGCCATGTTCGTCTTCCTTTACTAGGTATGGAGCACACAGAATGTGAACATAGTAATGCCCAGTTATTATTTATTAGACTGAACTGAGCCAAACAAGAATGCAGATTAGAGGTCAGTTCTGAATGGGTCAGGTCAGGATGCCCAAAGATATTTCCAAACTGAGTGCCTTTATTTTTAAATGTTTTACAAAGGGATAAGGCATGTCCTTCATGCATATAACAACTACAGCACTGATGGCCTGTGTTTTCTAGGATGAAACTCATGCTTCCTGTTTACAAGTGATGACCAATAACTAGTCTGTTCTACAGGGTCACATCGAGAGAAGGAAGGACCAGTGTTCATGAAGCTCTTTGCACCCTTTGAAATGACAAAGCCCAGTATGTACAAAATCTAAAATACCAATAACTGTATGGGCTGGATAGATTTTTAAACAACTGCTGGGTGTGAGAGCATACAACTCAAACTTACTTACCCATGCTCTGCTCCAAGTTTTTTGTGCAGTTTCACAAAGCAAAAAGGCTACTACATTCTTCCCACACTAAAGAGGTAGAATTTTTTAATTTTTTTTTTAGAGAATTTATCTTGGAATTGTTTATTATGTAGACCACAGAGCTGAAATATCACTTTTATTCCTAATCTCCCTCTGATATTTACAGAGAAATAGGGAAGGAATTAGGCAGAAAAATAGGTTCTGATCTATTGCTATTCCCAGAAGCTGTTATCCTTCAACTCTGAGAAGTTCACCCCCATTTAATAAAGAACAGTGACTCCCTTGGAGTTATCCTGCCATCAGTAGTGAGAGAAATAGACCTTAGATATCTGAGCACTTTCCGTTCCTTACATAATTCGTCAAAGAATAATCACAATTTAGAGCTGGAAGGGACCTGTAAATCTCCAGCTCACCTTCTCACTGGAGTCATTTCACAGATGAGGAAAGTAAGTCCCATTCCTATTAACTGACTTGCCCCAAGGAAGATTGCTCCTTAGTAACTGAACTGGAACTAAATCCCAGATATCTGTGCTCATGACAATTGCCTCCTGAGTGAATACTGTGCCATATCAGAGACCCGAGGCTGTGAGTTGCACAGGAAATGAAAGAACCAATTGACTAAAAGCAAGAACAGTGATCATTTATAAAATCGGGTTTCCTTTTACATTTCAGGCTTAAAAGGCAGTTTTTGCAGCCTCCATGGACCACTGAACTCCCCTCTCAAGGCTAGAAGGGAAGGGTTGCAGCAGGAATCCAAGAGTTCTAGAAATACAAGAAAAAGACAAACATAAAAAATAAGAAAGGCAGATATAGGCCATGTGAGCTGTCCAGTAGCCTCCGGGGGTCATTCTATTATTTATCCTTGAAGTAGCCTAAGAGAAGTTTCACTGATGGCATACGGTGCTGTTTCAATAAGTAAAATAATCTTAATTTATTTTCGTCTTTAATCCGGGTAGGGAGGAAGGAAAATGGGCAAGATGAAAGGTCATTCTCTAAGAGAAAGTGAAGACACCTCTTTAGAGCATAAACTCCAGGGAAATTATATTTTTATGGGACTAATCCAGGAAGCAGCATGAATGGTTGGGAACATGGTCAGACTCTCCTAGTTTGAATCTTGGCTCCATTCTTTGCCTAATTGTCTGACCGTGGGCAAGTGTCTAAATCTTCTTGTGCCTGGTTCCTCACCTTTAGAATGGATGTAATGATTTCACCTACTCCGTAGAATTAAATGAGTCAACATTCATAAAGCACTTAAAATGGAGCTTTCCAAAGCATTTGTGCTATATTAGTGTCTATTAAATACACTTTTAAAAAGAAGGTTTGAAGCTGAGCCAAGAAAAAAGGTAGGGTTCATTCGGCTTATTAATTGTATCTGAGAATTACTACTCCAGGCTTAAACAATAAGCAAAATGTATCTCCGTTTATTTATTCATACAGTAGACATTTATAAACCACCTACTGCATGCCAGGCACTGTTCTAGCTATTGAGAAATTGGTGTTAGGAAGCAAGACCTACAAGGTCACTGTCCTCGTGCTGCTTACATTCTAGTTGGGGGACCCAGGAAATAAAGAAGTAAAACTATATAATTTCAGGTAATGGTAAATGCTGTGGAGAACTATTAAGCAAGAGATGGACAGAAAATTATGGGAGTTTGTGAATGCTATTTTAGGTTGATAAACTGGAATTCATACTGAGGCAGCTTAACTGGGGTTCTTAACCGCCCCACAGCATTGTCTAAACACTGTACTTCAAAGCACCCTAAGGATACTAGGGGGATAATGAGATGAGTAGGCTAAATAATCCACTTAAGGCATCTTTACGGAACTTGCAATCTTGCAGGGGCTCAAAAAATAACTCTCTTGAGCTTTTAGTTAAATCCAATTTAATCCTAGTTTAGCCACCTACTGCTTGTGTCACCTTGGGCAAGTTACTTAAATTCTCTAATCCCAGTGTCCTTATCTAGAAAATAATAGATAGTAGTGGAACCTATCACATCAGGTCATTGTGAGATATAAATACAAAAATGCATATGAAGTTTCTGACATTTAGAGGAACTCAACTGATATTAGTTATGACCACTTGCATGTGTTCAATAAATTCATCCTAAATTAACAAAAATCAATATATTTTTGATGTTGTTTTTGCCCGGGGCCAAGAAGTAATAGAAAAGAACTCAATTACTGACACAAGAGAGTTCGTGACTAAAAATGCCAGTGACTGCATTGCATAGTGAACATTCTACCCTCTGCTAGTGGATTTCTCACAATGTAGATTATTCATTTTCTAGATAAGAAACTGGCAACACTTTCAAATTTGACTGTCATCTACTAAACTGATCATTTTGAAATGTATTTAGAGATTATTGTTTAGTCCATCAGAAGCTAGAAGAGAAGATGTTTAAAGTCACAACTCAGGCCTCCCTATTTAAGAGATTAAATGAATAATCCTAATTTAGAGAAATCTTCCTGTCTGCATTTCTTAGAAGTAATGCAGTCAGTTCCCATCAATGAGTGCAAATGGGAGAGAAGTTGGAAGAGGAGGAGAAATGAAGAGCACCTTAAACAGCAAGGACTCAATGTAAATATACATAGCATAGAATGGAATGGAAGTGAACTGAGAAGCTGAGCAGTCAGATCTTGACAGTGTAGTTCCATTAAGTTGCTAAAGGCAACTTAATTTCATAGAAAAGCAGAACTGTATGCATTTACACAGGAACTGTAAAACAGCATATCACCATTTTGAATAAGACATTATCACCTGCCTTTACCATATAGTTGAAATAAGTGCTAACTTAATTGTTGAATAGAATTTGACTATATTTCTTATTTTCAATCAATGGCATTCAAGTGAGATATATCTGTTCAAGTTATGTCTGCAAATGAATTGAGCATTTACTTATGTCCCAAGACACAGTACATGGAGAAAAACAAGATGAAATTACACAGTGTCTGCCTTCAAGAAGATTTTAGTCTAGGAAAGGAAATCAGACCAATACGCAAGTGATCTTAATATGGTACAAGTCAGAACATGAAATGAGCTATAATAGGAGTAAAAACACACGTTTTGTATGTTTAAGTGAAAGGGAAGATATCTTCTGTTCAGGGAATCAGGAGTAGGTTCCTGGAGAAGGAGACAGATGAATCAAAAAGCTATTCCTATGTACCTTTAAAACTTCTCTATTGTGGCTGGGCATGTTGGCTTGTGCCTGTAATCCTAGCGCTTTGGGAGGCCAAGGCAGGAGTATCGCATGAGGGAAGGACTTTTAAGACCAGACTGAGCAATATAGTGAGACCGTGTCTCTCCAAAAAAATTAAAGAATTAGCCAGGCGTGGTTGCACACACCTATAGTCCTAGCTACTCAGGAGGATTGCTTGATCTCAGGAGTTAAAGAGCAGAGAGCTATGATCCCACCACTATACTCTGCATAATGAGATCTGGGCAGTATATTGAGATCCTGTCTCTAAGAAAAAAAATAATACATAAATCAAATTTTAAAAAGAAACCTTCTTTGTTGTGGAAGTTTATGATAACTCATGACACTCCAAGCAAAAAGTGACCCAAAGCATGTGCTTAGCTAACAGGTAGATAGAGATGCTATTTTTTCCTATTTGTAATAACCATCCTCTGCTTTTTATAACTGAAATACAGCTAATGCCATCAATCCAGCTATAAATTTCATTCATCACTTTGTCCTTTAAGCTACAATTAGTTAAATATTTCAAATTTATACAAATTTGAAACAAATACCAAACAAATACCTATTGTCAGCTTCAATGGAGTAGGCTAAACTAGTGACATAGTTACTATTCTTTCTTCCCAAGCTAAGCACTGTTTCATTCCATAGTATTCCTTTGTGGTTATTTGTGTGGGGGATGAGGAGGGGTGGCAGTCAATGGGATTTTGGACTTCACACCAGTAGTCCTTACACCTATCCTTTGGCGCTGGGTTCTAGCCTGATGATTGGTCTTCTGTGGAGCCATAGTGAACACTCTACCTACAGAATCCACATCCCCAAGATGTTCCTCAGCATGCCAGAAAGACATTGTGGGCCAAACCCCTACATTAATAGCAATCACTTAAATAGAAAATTGCTTATGTACCAGGCACTATTCTAAGTACTTCGGATTAACTCTAGATTAACACAATTAAATCTCAAAATTAAATCCTTATTTTACAGGTGAAGAAATTAAAGCACAAAGAAGTTAATAACTTGCCTAAGGTCACACTACTAGTGTCAGAGTCAGGATTGAAATTGGCCAGCCTGGCCCCAGAGTCTACACCCTTAACTGCTTTCCTCTACTTCCCATCACAGGAATGCCCCATATCTGTACTCTGTGGAATCACCCGTCAATACACTCATCTTTGGGGAAAAAAATGACTGGCCATTTTCAGTATCTCAAACAAGTCTATTGTCTTCTATTTTAGTAAACAGACATTCAGCTTTTCTTTTTTTTTTTTTTTAAGTTACCAGATAACTACTGCTCTTATCAAAGGACATGAGTACTCAAGAAACTGCGATTCCTCTTTCATGTTTTCAAGAGGAAATACATTTTAGCTTTACTTGTACTTTCATGAATTCATGAAGGTATAAGTGCTAAATGGATATATTTTAAATTATTTTTAAGGTTATAATTTATGAATCACAGAGTCCTGACAGGTTAAAAGCTTTTTCCTCAATGCATTATGTTAGTTTTAACCCTCAACCCCTTCTTTACTTAGAAGCTACTGCTTGGTGGCAAAGGCTTGTATTTACAATTTTCTAGATACTAAGAAGTAAATGTATTATAAGAAAGCTTTGAATGTGAAATGTTCCCCACAGATGTACAAGAGATTATTTCAGTAAATGTAGAGATATCCATTTCCCTGCCTGTCACCTCTGGGACTCAATTACATTATCATCCACTTTAGCCAGAACACTTTTCCAAGTGCCACATGATGTAGACATGAAGTGACAATTACCTTGTATCTCAAGTCCCAGTAGGCTCAGAGGTAGATGAAAGGAAGCTAGAGCAACTCCAGAGGCATCCAGTGTCTGCAAAGACCCACATAACCATGCCCAGACGTGAGAAAATTGCTCATTGTCCATCCATTCAATCAGACTGTCCATTCATTTCAGCTATATATTAGTCCAGATATGGGACTGGAAACATGGAGAAGACTGGGTCCCTGCCTCAAGGAGTTCTGCCTGCATTTTAGACAAAGATAAATAAGTCAAAAACTAGAATACCATGTGGAAAATGCTGCGAGAGGAGGGGAGAGCTAAATGCATGAGGATCGGGGAAGGCTTTTTGGACAGGTGGTTAATGCTTGAACTGAATCTCAAAGAATGAACCGGTGTTTTTGACCAAATAGGACATTGAAGGAGTCACTTCAGACAGAGGATCCTAGGACTGTGCCTGCTAGGACTAGGAGTAGGGACAATAAGGAGAAATGGATGTCCATGTTCATCCTCTCTTTCTTTCTCTCTCTCCGCCCCCACCCGTCCCACCTGCATCCCTCACTCTGACAAACACACACACACAAACACACATACAGTCACTTACTTCCCCAAATACTAACCCCAAGGGAAACTGTAGAAGAAACTTTCCCAAATGACTCCAATCCACTCTAGTATTTTTTTCTTTTCTAGAACTTAAAAACTGGCACTTAACTTGTCTTTGTATACAGTCATGTGCCATATAACAACATTTGGGTCAATGATGGACCACATACATAAGCGGTCCCATAAGATTATAATGGAGCTGAAAAATTTCCATCACCTAGTGATTTATGTTAAATTGCCTACAGTTCTCAGTATAGTAACATGCTGGACAAGTTTGTAGACTAGGAGCAATAGCCTAGGTGGGTAGCAGGTGATACCATTTAGGTTTACTTAAGTACACTGTATGACATTCGCACAATGAGAAAATCACCTAAGGACACATTCTGATGTATCCCTGTTGTTAAGTGACACAGACTTGTATTTGTATCTATTTCAAATGTATACCTATGAAAATTACATATTCCTGGAAGGTAGGAACTTTATTTCCTTTTGCATTAATATAATATCTAGGATGATGTTGTATATATTGTCCTAAACATACAATATCTAGGATGATGTTATATATATGATGCACTATAGTGCCTAAAAATTCTTGTTGAATTAAATAAATAATAAATACTAAAACTATTGTAAGAGTGACTCTACTGGGGATTCCCATAAGTAGAGCTGAAGATTCTTAGTCACTCTATTGTCTGAGATAATTAGAAATTCTGGACTGACAAATACACACACACACACACACACACACACACACACACACAGACACACCAAACTATGAGGCTGGAAACATTTTCCTAAGGATCAAGCTATTTTTGTTGTGACTGCTGTTCTCACTCCAATGGTAGTGGAATAGTTCTTAGATTATCCCTTAACTATAAATATAAAAGGGGTTTTCAGGAACTCCAACCAGGGCTTCAAAATAGGATAACAGCAACAAGCATAGAGCAACACTTCTCTGCATATTCTAGGCCTTACTGAAATGCCTCCTAATGATTTATTCAAAGTGTCTCCTGTCACATGTACACTGTTAACTAGACTACCACTGATCATGTGACATCTGCCCTTTTCTGCATTTCTTGCTCTAGCCCATTGTGGTGATGTCTTCTGTCACCAAGGCTTGAGACAGTGCCACCAGGACCTACCAAAAGTGCTCTCAGTCCTGTTAATACTCACTAAAGGTGTCAAATCTGCCACTAATGACTGCCAAGGGCTGCTTCAGAGTTGCAGGTACCCAATGTGTCAAAGGTACTGATGTCTGTGCCTCTGGCTGTGATACCTAGTGTCTTCCCATCAAGGGCACCTTAGCCCTGCCAACTGAACGTTCTGCCAGTGCCACTGAAACCTGCCAATGTGGCCATCATTGCCAATTGCTGGTGTCCAATGTTGAGGGTACCAGTATCTGCAATATGGCACCATCTCTTCTTGCTGAAAAAGTTGCTGGTGCCAATTCTGCTGACTCCTTTTGTTCTCGGTGTCCCAAAAATGTTTCATGATACAGCTCTTTAATTGAAACCTCTTCATCTTAAGGGATGGTCCACAGGAGACTGGCCAGGGCACAATCAGAGTGCCAGATTTTGCAATCCATTCAGAATAGTGCATTCTCTCTGATGCTCATCTACAATCCCTTGAATCTCTGAGCAGAGTCTTCAAGGCCCCTGGAGTCCTCTTGAGCACAGACTGCCGCAAGCCCCTCCCTGCCAGTCACCCATACGTTCCCACACACAATGGACGAATACAGTCCTCTTCAAGCTGAGACCCGTGACACACAGCTGCAACCATCAAACTGACAGATTCCTGATCCATGTTAGAGAACAAGGAAGATTTTATTATGTGTTTCAGGAAATTATGCTGGTCTACTGTCAAGATACCCAGAATCTGACTACTTCTTGCTGCTTTTACTTTAGCACCTTGTCCAAGCCACTAGCCCCTTCCTTCTGGATTACTTCCGCAGACTCTTGGGACATTCTCAAAGCTAGTAGGAAAAGACCTCCCTATTAGCTTTTCTCAACACAGTAGTCAGAGTGATTCTGCTGAAATGTAAGCCAGATCATGTCACAACTCTGCTCAAATTCATACACTGACTCCCCATTTCCTCAGATGGAAAGCTAACCCTTGCCAGGTCTTGTAAGCCCTCACTTATCTGGTTCCCTGTTCCCTCTCTTTGTGTCCCCACACTGCTCCAAACCCACTGGTCTCCTTGTTATTTCTTGAATATATGCTGGGCCCTACTTCCTGAGGGCCTTTGCTGTAGCTGTTCCCTCTACTTGAAATCCTCACCCTCAACACAGCCAATCCACCGTCTTTATTTTTTTATTTTTTGAGACAAAGTTTCACTTTGTCACCCAGGCTGGAGTGCAGTGGCATGACCTAGACTCACTGAAACCTCCACCTCCTGGGGTCAAACAATTCTCATGCCTCAACCTCCTGATTAGCTGAGATTACAGACACAAACCACCATGTCTGGCTGATTTTTTTTTGTATTTTAGTAGAGACAGGGTTTCACCATGTTGTCCAGGTTGGTCTCAAACTCCTGAGCTCAGATAATCTGCCCACCTCAGCCTCCCAAAGTGCTGGTATTACAGGCATGAGCCACTGCACCCAGCCAGTCCACTGTCTTTAAATCTTTGTCCAAATAATCTCTTCTGAATGAAACTTCTTCTGACCATGCTACTTAATACTGCACCTGCCACACCATACACACACTCCAGCATAACCAATCCCCCTACTGTAGTTTCTCTTTTTTTCACAGCACTTACCACCTTCTAACAGAATATATACTTTACTTATTATGCTTATTAATTATTATCTGTCTTTCCCACTTAGAAAGTAAAGTCTACAAGGATCGGCACATCCAGAACAGTGCTTAGAATATAGAAGACATACTGTTAGTATTTGTTGAGTAAATGAGTGGGTGGGTAGACAATGGATGGATGGATGGGATGGATAGATAAATGGATGGATGGATGGATTAATGAATGGATGGATGGATGGATAGATAGGGGGAATGGAATGGATGGTAGGTCCTCATTTTTGTAACTCCCTAAGTGCATGTGAATATACTCATATTTGATCGCCATGTGAATGATATGTTTTGTACTGCTCTACACAGGTAGAACATAAGTTATTCATTTGTATACCGCTAATTTTGGTTTTATGGTACATTTATTTGTTTGAAGTTTTTCTGTGGATGATGTTATTATGCACATGCCCGGAGGCTCTGAGAAAGGACATAGTTTTTAAATATCAAATAAATAGAATTGACACTCAGGGCATTCATTATCTTCTGAAGATTCAAGTTTGGGGAAATTATTTTAGTTGAGACTAAAAATATGCAAATGATATTCCTGATTAATAGTAGCATTTATAGTTTCTGTTTGAAGAGCAAAGCAGTGTGCTGTGTAACCACCAAATAGCTGCATGAATGTCAGAAAACATGTACTGTCAGAGAAAAAGAGACCCCATGTCTTTTTTCTGAGTATAGTTCACATCACTGGTAGAGTTTGGAAATGTGAATGCTAGTAAGCATTGTTCAGTGCCTTATTCCGGTTGCAGTAAATCCTCTGTTCATCTTTAATCTGAATGCTTGCTTCATAAAAAACCTTTGCAACAGGGAAATAAAACAAATAGCATTGTTTAACAAAGGGCTCTAGGGTCAACATTAGCTCAACAAGGATTTTAGAAATGAAAAGACGGTAAAAAACATTTCCTTTTATTAAATTTTTAAAAATACCTCTTTTACCAAAAGCTCCAGGGTGAGGTACAGTAAAACCAATAAAATAATTCAACCCCAAGGATGGTGTTATATGTGTACTGTGTCATGGCTCTATTGGTCTTTTCATCTGCATCCCGCACAGATCCTACATAGCAGATAGCAGTTCTAAAGTGCTGCTACACATAGAGTTAATCTCTGTGGGCACAGATGAAGCTGAAAAGTCCAGTGCCTGACTAGTAGTTCACACACACTCCTTGAAATAAGACAGATTGTTTTGTAGTTGTTGCTGTACTAGTTGTCATTTTTCCCCAAGAATGAAAATGATATAGAACTTGGCTGTGTTGGCAACTTAACTCCTTTAACTTGTGATTTTCCCAGTGCCTTTGTCCAGAGGGGGTGCCCCCTATCACTAATGGCTAGAGATTAGGCCAGTCTAATGCTTCTAGGCTATTCTGTGCTGTTGGAAGTTGATCACCTGTGTGTCTTGAAAACATTTTTTTAATATAGTCCTTCATTGCTGTCCATTGCTTCACTTCCATTTTACTCCATGATCTAAGACTTGTCATAATTAGGGATACCTCAGGCCCTCTCTGGGCTAGACCTTAATTCATTTCTCTTATTCACAAAATAGAAATCATAGACCATTAAGAGACAGTGTCTAGTCCAAAGCATTTTCCTTTCCCTTTATTTCCCAAAACGTAATATAAAGTAATATCCAGAACTACTTCTTCACTGCTTCTGCCCTAGGCCTACAGCTGGGAGTCTTCAATATCTGAACACTCAAGGAACCCCAAGTCAGTGAGGCTCAGTCAGTAGTGGGAAAAATAATAGAGAGGTTACCACTTTCTGCAGCTGTGAGTCCATAGTGACATTAGACATAATTCTCTTACTTCTGAGGGCTTATGTTTCTCTTTATTCTTTTATAGAAATTGTATCCATAACAGAGGCTAATTGTAAACAAAGGAGCTGCAAGCAGCAAACTTATTTGTACATGTATCCCTCCCTGGCTACAGATGCACAACACAGAGACTTTATCACTCCTTGCTTTCCAACAACAGTCACAGTATACTAATCCTTTTAATTCCCACAGAAGGAATATAATTATATGGAAGCGCCAGGCTCTCAGACTCCATAAAGGGCATCTTCCCAAAGATCACCTAAAACACTTTACAACTGAGGTGACATGTGTGAAATCACTTAAGGCTCTTTAAAGTCCCACATCATTGTTAAGTGGTGTTCTTATCGTTAATAATGCTCTCCATTTTGGAGTCGTCTCTCCCAGCAAAGTCGCAGTGCCATAGCACTCAGATGGTGATGGGTAGACTTTTTTTCTGGGGCCCCATGGTCAGTAGATCAGCCTTTCTCTTTTATGTTCAATCAGTCTTTTAAGAGCCACTGATGAAACAGCACAATGATGTCTAAGCCCAGGTCTCACAGCCTGTAGGAGATTTGATCCTCACACTACTTGATAGACCTGCATTTGGACTTGGCAACACACTGTCTGCCAGCACTGCTTGTCCTGGTTTATTTTCAGGACTGCTGTTAGTCCAAGACTTGGGTAGCAGCAGGACAGAGCAGAAGAGTCTAGAACAAGGAGCCAGAATAGGGTAAAGTACTTGACAATATCAGCTATCTGTATAATAAAAGTCATATCAGGCAGGAAGTCTGAGTGTACAAAGTACATCCAGGTGGGAAAAGAGAAGCTTCCTAGGCAAGCTTAAGTAGCTGAGCCTGGCGCATCAGTAATATTGGCACTGGTGGGTCTATGTAAATGATAGGTTGCTGTGTTTGTATCCAAGAAGTGGATGAGACATGGGTAACAGCCCTTGCCCACGTGAGGACCTTCACCAGAAGGTCACATATACTTCACACACAGGCATCCAGCTCTCACCAAGTCTAAGCCACATAGCTTCTAGACACTCGCGCTCTTTTAACACAAAGAGTATTCATCCTGAGGTTAGCTCCAACTATGCTTGTCAGAGCTGTAATTTCCAAGAAAGGAGGGCAAAGTGTCAAAGCAAAAGGCAAGCCCTGAACTGCAATCTGCACCATACCCTAGAACTTACTGTTTTATTACTCTGACCCTCCTCAATCCTGAGTCCTCATTTCTTACCCCTTTCCATGCGTTTTCCTTTATGCTTTCTAAAATCTCATCTGCCCCTTTTCTTCCCATACAAACTTCCCAATAGAATGATCTAGTTTGCACTTCCCACTTCCCCATCTCTAACTCACACCCCAGCCTAGGGCATCTCAGCTTCTGTGCTCTTCTCAATAAAATGTCTGGTGACCTATTTCCGATGACCTATTTGTGATTCCACAAAGCCCTTCTCCTTCATCATTGTATTAGACTTCTCTGCAGCATCCTCCCACTGCTGACCACACTCTCCTTGTCACTCTTATGTACCCCATTTCTCTTCTTGTCTTGACCATTCCTTCTTTGATCTCCTGAGTATTATTCTTATCTTTTCCTTATTCATTGAAAGTGCTGGTTCATTCTCAGGCCACTTCTCTTCTCACACTACAAAATCACCTCTGCAGTCTTACCTGTGTATGATTTCCGCTCTCATGATAAGAATAACAGATTTATTGAGTGCTTCTGTGTGCCAAGTACTGTGCTAAATTCTCCTTGTGTGATTTCATTGAATACATATGGCAACCCTCAGCAGTAGACATTCTTTCAATCTTTCACATTATTAATCAGAAAGTGGATGCTTAGGAAGTATGAGTAATTTACTCAAGGTCAGACAGCTAATGGGTGGCGTTGCCAACCCTCTCACCTGTACTTTGAGGATGCCCAGGGCTGCATGTCCCCCCAGACTTCTCCAAATTTAAAGTGCCATTCCACAGCATCCTTAATTTCTCATGTCTCAAAACGTTTCATGTTATCCCAGCCTATTGTCGTTTCTCTTTTAGCTGGTAACACCACCATTTGCCCCAGATATCCAGGCTAGAAACTTGGCATTTCCCTGCATTTTCCCCCTCTTAACCCTTGCATAGTTGTCACAAGGGATGATGTTGTAGTTGACAGAGAAATGTCAACAAACACAGTTAAAGGAAGTGAAGCTTCTTTAACGATAACAGATGTGAAAACTTATGGCCCACAAAACAAGAGCTATTACAATGTAATGTCAAATGGAAGTACAGACTTCATTTAATGTTCTACATGGAACTGCTTATTTTTAGTTATGTTTGTATTCGAGGAAAGACTGTGATACTGAAATAGAGACATTCATAATATAGTGGTTTAAAGAATGGAACATTAATTTCTCTCATATGATAGTCCTGAAATGAGCAGTGCAGGTTTACAAGGTGGCTCTGCTCTGTGAAATTCTGGGAGGACCCAGGACCTTCTATTTGCTGCTCCATCATCCTCCAAAGCACTGCTTCACAAAGTGTGGTCCATGGACTGACAGCATTAGCATCACCAGGAAGCTTGTTAGAAATGCAGAATCTCTGATCCTCCCTCCAACCAATGGAATTAGAATCATCTGGTAATAAGATTCCATGCATGATTCCTGGGCACGTTGAAGTCTGAGAAGCATTTCCCAAACTCCATGGCATTGTTTTGCCTGTGTAGTCAAAGCTGGACTGCAGGCACTTGATGTTCCAGCTTATAGGAAGATGAAGAAAAAAGAGGAATTCTCAATCAAGGAACCTCTTTTCATTAGAGGTGACCTGGAGGTTACAAGCAACACTCAGTAGCATTCCACAGGTTCAACCATATTTTCATAACAGCAACCAGAAAAGCAGCTGATATATCTTGTCTCTAGTCAGGCAGGCATGAACCCAATTTAACCCCATTATGTGGAAGAAGAGAGGACAGTTTTAAGGGAACAACAAATAGTCTCTGTCTCAATTTTCTAACACTTTGGGACATAAAAATATCTGTCTAATTCATTATTGGCTTTTCAGGGTTCTTTATTCTCTTGTTCTAATTACCATGCCAATATCATAATTCTAGTTTAGTAAGTTGTCCCATTGAGAACTACTTTTCTTCATTTAATCCCAAAGCTATTATAATGTATACCACCTTTCTCTATCTTTATTTTCTAACCCATTTTATTGCCTTCCTCCTGCTATGCCTTCCATCTTGTGGCTGTGTCATCTCATGAGGTATTATCCTTGTCTGCACAGAAAAAGCTGGCTTCAGGCGGACAGAAAGAATGGCAGAATGACAGGCGCTCTCTCTCTCTATCTGTGTGTGTGTGTGTGTGTGTGTGTGTGTGTGTGTGTGTGTGTGTGTAATGTATATATATGTATATGTATATCTATATAGAGAGAGATATATAACTCCACATATAACAAATCCAAAGTACTTCAAATAAAGCCAAAAAGTTAAGAGAAAATAAAACCTTAGTAGTCGTGTAATCTTACAAAAGTCTTCTAGATTCATGATTTTCAAACATTGCAACCTTTCTTCCCCTTCTTCTGTAAAACGCATAAAACAGGAGTTACTCTGATTGAAGTTGATCAAGCAGTCTCAGAGCATGTGTTGTTCGGCTGCCCCATAGCTGACCCTCTTGCAACCCCAGAAGTCCACAGAGCACTGTCATGTGGTTTCTCTGCCTGCTATACCACCTGTGATGTTAACAGCATACTCTCTCTGAGGCCAGGTATGCTCTAAAAAGCTCCTGGAGGAAAGTCATTTGAGTGGAACAAGAACAAGGAAGGTGTTTGGTTAAAAAAAAAAATGTTAATATATCTCAATTTTCCCAAGACTAAAGCTTCACTACGATCACCAATTTCTGTCTCCGCTTAGATTTTTCCAGACTTTGGAATTCAACTAATTGAATCAAATCACCTTGTTGCGAGCCTCTGTGATGAATGCCTGCTCCCTACCCACCACTCTGCCTCTCAAATGATAGACTGAGCCTGACTTCCATTCATGCTCAGCAGCACTGCTGGCCTGGCAAGCCCCTGGAGCTGTCACTTCCCAGCCCTGTCTTGCCAGATGTTCCTGCTGAAAAAGTTTCATCAATGCTAATTTGAGAATGCAGCCATGGTGCTCCTTGTGGGTACTGCTGAATATACTTGAAAGAAATGTAAATGCCATCTGATCTTTAGTGTACATGTCCTATCATACACACACACACACACACACACACATATGAATTTTAGTTTTGTCTTTGGGCTTATTTTTTCTTTCCTGGGTAAATAAATAGGATACTAATTTAAAATTAATTTACAAATCATGGAATTGTAAAATTTAGGAATTATAAAGCAGCTTTGAGATCCTTGGTCCAACACCTTCATTTTATAGCTGACACCACTGAAGCTTAGAGAGGTGAAGTGATTTGCCTATGGCTACACAGCTAATAGAATCAAATATGCTATGCTATGGAAACAAAGTCCATTGAATTCTATAACACAATATACTATCTGGAATTGGTTCTTGATATATGGTGGTTTTAAATAGTTATGAATGTTTTTGTTAGGCAGAAAAAGATAACCTTAGTTTTCATAATGTGGAGTACAAAAACAAATCCCTCCCACAAATGAATACCAAACCACTGAAATGAATTTGTCATTTTATCTCCATGTATTCATTAAGTCACTTAATTTAACAAACATTTAGCAAATGCCTGCCACGTGTGAGATGCTCTGCTGGATACTTTAGGAACTTCAGAAATGATTAAACCTCATTTCTTCACCAAGGGGTAGGCACTCCAATGAAGAAGATAAACACTCACTTCTCTATTACCAAAAGCAGACGTTAATAATGCTATAATAGAACTCTATGCAAAATACTACAGAAATCTGCAGAAGATATGATTTTTGGGGGGAATAATGGTAACATTAGAGAAAGATTCGCAGAGCAGTCAATGTTTAAATAGGACCTTTTAAGGATGGAAAGGATGGATAGAATTTCATTAGGAGAAAACGTAGAAATTGCATTCCTGGCAGAGAGAATGGCATAAGCAAAGATGTGGAGGTATATTACATATTCAGTGGATTATGCCCCAACAATCCAACTCATACAATAAAGAATTACTTAGTCTAGGGTTAATAAAGATGCAGCACATAGGACAGGTGTGGTGGCTCGTGCCTGTAATCCCAGCATTTTGGGAGGCTGAGATGGGTAGATTGCTTGAGCTCAGGAGTTGAAGACCAGCCTGGGCAACATGGTGAAACCCTGGTCTCAACTAAAATTACAAAAGAAAATTAGCTAGGTGTAGTGGTGCACACCTGTGGTCCCGGCTACTAGGGAGGCTGTGGTGGGAGGATTGTTTGAGCCTAAGAGGTAGAGGATGCAGTGAGCCAAGATTGCACCACTCCATTTCAGCCTGGGTGCCTGGGTGACAGAGTGAGACTGTCTTAAAAAAAAAAAAAAAAAGAAAAGAAAAGAAAAGCATGTAGAGTTTCTGCATGACAGCAAGGTAGCTTGGGAAGGATACTGATGTTTGCTTACTCAGCATCCATAATCTTTCTCAGTCTCATGAAGATGAATTTGCCAATAGATTCATGAATTAAAAGGGCTGAGTTATATTCCACAGGCATAGTGGGTAAACACCAAGGGTTTTTAAACAAGGAGTGATTCTATTCTGTTTTTCCCTGTATGCCAAAATTTCAGTAGTTCACAGCAACAACAGAAATTTTTTTTTTCTTACTCATGGGTCTGCTGTGCTTCAGCTAACTTCAACTGGACTTTCCTGAGCTCCATTGAGCTAGGGTATATTCCAAGCTTTGGGTTAAATTTAGGTTTTCTCCAAAAGTCTTCATCTTTCTCCTAGAACCAGGAGTTATGCAACTCCTTAGCTCTTGCTATTCTTATGAGACAGCATGTGAATGCTAAAAGATTAGGAGAACACAGGAGCACAGAGACCTCATCTCTAACTGCCACACTGACACTTTACGCATTCTATTGGCCAGCATCAATGAGACTGTGAAGTAACTGCAGCCACAGTGAGACATAATTTCGAGACCTTAGCAAAGGGCACGGGGGGTATAATTCTAATACAGTAAGAGAACGAAGAATTGGAATAAACAATTCAATCTACTTGAGTGACCTTGTTAGATAGTTTCCTAAAAAAATAGCTGTCAGCTGAAGGGGAGGGGGGTAAAGATGTTAGTGGATGCAAACCTTTTCTAAAACAAGATAAAGAAGGAAGAAAATGGGGGAAGTAGGAAGAAAAGAGAGAGGAGAGATTTGATTGGAAGCTGAAAAGATCAGCAGCCAATGACAGCATATTACACAATTTCAAAATAAGCAAGGGTCTAATTTAGGATAATGGGGAGAAAAGAGAACTAACAGTTATTATTGAATAGCTATTATATTCAAATCACTGTGCTAGTCAATTTATATCCCCTATTCCATATAATCTTTACAACACTTGGAATAGATATTATTATGCTTACTCTAAAAAAGAGAAAACAGGCTCAAAGAGTAACTTGCCAAAGACCACCCAACAAATACATAGCACTGCTGGGAATGTCATATTCCAAAGTCCATTTTGGAAGAAGAGAAGTGAATTGAGAGTCATCTTAGAAATCAAATTGATAGAACATGTTGGCCTAATTAGATATGATAGTAAACAGAAAGAGGAAAGTAAGATAACTCCCAAGCTTCTACTTGACAGTGGAGTAAGAGTTGCCCATTAACTGAAATGGAAAAAAAAAAGAGAAAGACTGTTTTTGAGCTGAAGGAGTTAAATTTGGTTTTGACTTATCTTGGTGACACCTATAGAACATTTATGTGAGATGTCCTACAAATGGTTAGAAATTGTCATCTCAGAGCTCAAGAAGAGAAACCAGTTCTGAAGAAATCACTCCAGAAGTAGGGGCAAAAACATTCTAAGCAGGGGAAGTTATATTAGCAAAGATATGACTGTGTCTTATACGGTTCATTTTCAGGGAGTGGCTAGCAATTTAATGTACTGTTCAGACATACACATGTCTAATTACACTTATTGGCTACACAGTAGCAGAGGAGTGGGAGATTAGGCTGATCTCAATTGGCCTTGAATGCTGGAATAGGACATTTGGACTTTTCTCAAGGAAGAGCCACTCCAGTGTACCCTTTTATACAAGGGTACATTTAAGGGTCTGGCTTTTAGGAAGACTAATGTAGTAGCAAGGTACAAGATGGACCAAAGGTGGCCACATAGAAGGCTATTGCATTAGTTTTTGTAAGCACTAACAAGAACCTAAACAGGGTAATGGCAGTAGGAACAGAAATAAAGGAACAGATGGGATCATTGCTTTGGAAGAAATTATTGTGCAGCACAGTAACTATTCTGCATATCATTAAATATGTGTCAAGTTAATTTTGTAACTGCATTTGGCTCTGCTGGTTTCCTCTCTTCAGGTATGCAGAACCGTCATAATTTATTGGTCATCTGTTCACATATTTTAATTAAGAGCTATAATCTCCGTGAGGAAGAGACTATGACTGGTTTGTTCTCTACTAGTTCCACAACATTCATCAGAATAGGCATTGATTAAATATTTATTGAATGAGTGGATGGGTGAATACTGCCCTGCACACCTTAGCATCCCCATTTCCAAGGTCTCTTCAGTTTTGCCCTCTACCCTGCTCCCTGTCTTTTATCCTCCCACCAAATATTTCTCTCCCTCTCACCTCTTTTATTCTGGGATAACTTGTCTTACAGGAATAATCAGACTACTCAGCAGCCTGCATTCAGTGCAATCCTGATATGATGGTGGTTGTTTTATTTTATGTTTTTATTTTTTAATCATTCAACCAAGCTCAACTGACCCTCCCTTTGCTATTTATAAGCTTCATCTCAGACATATCCAATAACTTTCCAACCATTTAAGATATTGATGCCTCAATTCCAATTCATTTGAAACCTCCAGTTTTATTTTCTTCACCACCTCCCTCCTCCCCTAAGTTTAGACTTTCCCTCAAGGGACTGGCACTTTCCTGATTCTAAATTTTCTGGCATTAGAACAAGAAAGGGGGATTGGAGGAACAAGCAGACATCTTTATATTTACCTAAATTTTCTTTGTAGTCCTGTCATGGGTTCCCTGAGTCTTTGGCTAACACTGACCATCAACACCCTCTGTGTGGCAGATGGCCACTAATTGCTTCCTCAAAAGAGTGATGTGTGAGTGCTTAGGGGTAACCTGTGGGAACCCCATTGCATAGTTCTCTGGTATGAGACAACTGACTTTGACCCAAATCCAGTCAACAAGACTCCCTAAGCTTGTCCCCAGTATCTGCTGCTGGGGTGGTCAACTTTATGGTTGGGCTAACAGCAAGACCTTCCTACTAGGCAGTTAACTTTAACCTTAGTGTCTCTCTCTTTCTTCCCTTTTTTCCATTTATTTCTTATTTCATGTCAACTGGGGTAGTCAGGGAGATTCCTGGGGCTAGAGTGATTATTTAGGTTAACAGAGTTAGTTGAACCACCTTTAAACAAGGCCTGGAGAATATACCCAGCCCCAATATTTTTGTAATTCTCTATAGAATATGAAGGTACTGAATACCTGTGAGTCTCCTTTTGGGATCCTAGCCTCCAGTTTTATACATACGCAACTTCTGGGTATTTGTGAATGCCACTAACTTTCATTCTGCAAATGCTGAGTTGTCGTTTATATTTGTAGCTACCATGTAATAAGCACAGAATTAAGTGTTACATGAACAAACATTTAATGAGAAGCTGAAATGAGTCCATGTAAAAGTGAAGTACAAAAGTCTGACCAGGTTCAGACTCTAATGTAAATAATAAGTTGCACTATAACTTTAAAATAGAGAACATTTAGGTCAGGCGCAGTGGCTCACGCCTGTAATCCCAGCACTTTGGGAGGCCAAGGTGGGCCAATCACATTAGGTCAAGAGTTCAAGACCAGCCAGGCCAACATGGTGAAACTCTGTCTCTTAGTAGAGAGAAATTCAGAAATTAGACAGGCGTGGTGGCACTCCCCTGTAGTTCCAGGTACTCAGGAGGCTAAGGCACAAGAATTGCTTGAACCTGGGAGGTGGAGGTTGCGGTGAACTGAGATTGCACCACTGCACTCCAGCCTGGGCAACAGAGCAAAACTCCATCTCAAAAAATAAAATAAAATAGAGAACATTTAAACTTTGAAGTGGAAACTAAACTGGGGAGCAGAACAATAGGAAAGGAGAAAAAGTAACTTAAAAATGGAGGAGTAGGGAGAATCTCAAAAATGAGAACCGTGCATAATGACAGAAAGCTTAAAATGTTTAAGATTAAAATCTGAATCCCTGAATGTGACGAAGAGAACGAATCCAAGCTGGAAAATACTCTTCAGGATATTATCCAGGAAAACTTCCCCAACCTAGCAAGGCAGGCCAATATTCAAGTCCAGGAAATACAGAGAACACCACAGAGATATTCCTCAAGAAGAGCAACCCCAAGGCACATAGTCGTCAGATTCACCAGGGTTGAAATGAAGGAGAAAA
>PVKP010037043.1:0-21967 GCA_004027715.1 Plecturocebus donacophilus | reverse complement strand
AGAGGGAGGTAGAGGGAGAGAGGAGGGAGGGAGAGAGAGAAAGAAAGAGAACGAAAGAAAGAGAAAGAGAGAGAGAAAGAAAGAAAAGGCTGCTATAAAAACACACATCATCACGAGATATACAGAACTTTAGAATCCAGCTAAGAGTGGAGAAAGGCTGAATTTCTTAATTTGTCTGGAGGGCCTGTAGACCCGAAGGTGGAGGGCGTTTCAGCTCCTGGCGTGTTCAGAGTCCAGGGTATAGCGTCTCTCACACAGAGACCATCCGAAGGTGGCTGTGGCCAGGAACCTCGGGGTGGGCTTTCCACAGAACGGCCCTTCCTTTTAATGGGAAGATCACAAGTGACACCTCCCACCCCTGCTTGGTCCCGTTGGCCAGAACTTGGTCCCAGGCTGAGTCAGAGGCTGCGAGGAGGCTGGGAGACGTGCCCTTTAGTTGGGGAGCCTTGAGCGCAGTGAGACTCCTCTCATGTGATCGGGGAGCAGTCAGCAGTCGCCGCGGCATGGGTGGTCATCACCCAAGCTCTCCCACGGAGCGGCAGGCCTCCTCCCGTGTTCTTAGACCAAGCAGGTCATCACTGCTTTCCATCTGTTTTCTTGAAGGTGCTTCTCTGCCTGCTGGAGACCTGGGCCCGCCCGTCTCTTCTGCACTGGCCACCCTGGTCACTCTGCGAGCTATCCCCCCAGCTGTGACTCTGCTACCTCTTTCAGTCATCATCAAAATGCCCCCGTGGGTTCTCCACCTTTGAATCCCAGAGATTCAGGAGCTGGCCCTTCCCCAGAAGAGCTCGGGACCCGCTGCCCCGCGGAAAGCCCTCGCCAGCTGCAAAGCCGGCAGCAAACCCTCACCTGAGGCATCTAGCAGCCCCTGGTCACCTCCGGGGAGCCCCAAAAAACACGGCATGGAACTGTATGGGACAGCGCAGCCTGCCTCCCTCCCCAGCAAGCAGGCCTCGGGCCAGGAGTCTGGGGACCAGCGTCAGAGGCCAGGCTCTCCCTGGAGGCCGTGCCCAGAGCTCCCCAGAATGTGAAAGGTGGTGACTCCTTGGTGCCCGAGGGCTGCCTGCATGACCCTGGCAGTGACCCCGAGACAGGGCCCCCGACAGCCCCTGGGGAGGGGTGTGGCCTTGCAGGTGGTGGGATGGGGGGGCTGCAGAGTCCCAGGGTCCCAGGCCCTACCTCTCAACCAACCCAGGTCCTCTCCCAGCCCCTCCCCTCGACTCTTAATTGTCTTTGGAGAAAAGCCACGCGGGGCGGGACAAACCAGCTGTCACGGTGGGAGGGGTTCGAGGCCCACGCGCAGGGTCCCCAGGCCCAGCTGAGCCGCCTGGGGCTGGCAGCAGCAGGACCGGCCCAGGGCAGCTTCCGCGGAGAAACACCGCCGCGCTGTGGGCATGGGGGGAACTGCAACTCTGCCCCATCTGCCGACTGAGGTGGGGGGTACCCCATGCCAACGGCCACAGAGGCCAAGGACCCCCGGGACCCCTCAGCCTTTGTCCCAGGAGAGGCTCCTCACATCCCTGGAGCCAGGGCCCTGGGAGCCCTTGAGACCAGGACTCTCCCTACCCTGACTCTTCCTCCAGCCTGCAGGGGACAGTGGGGGTGACTGGCCCTGAGGCCAGGCAGGCCAGCCTTGCAGCAGCCCGGCAGAGCGTGCGGGGTGAGGACCCAGAGCTGATGGAGGGCTGAGCTCCTCCCTCCCCCGTGAGCTCGGCACAGGGGTGGGAGCCCCTGACCCTTTCCCAGGGCTCTGAGTTGGCCTTGGAGAGTGTGGTGCTGGGCCTGGCCTCAGCGGTCAGCAGATGGCGGGCGGCTGGTGCTGGGGCCCTGGCTCTGCAGGGGGGGCGGGCTCGGCACACCCCGGGCACTTCCTGTGCAGCCCCAGATGGGTGAGTTCAGCTGAGGAAGGGGAGAGGCCACAGGGGACTTCCTCCATCGTCTCAAATTAGCAGAGGCAGGGCCTCAGGCCAGTCCAGGGCCCGGGCGGACATGCTCTGGAGGTGGCAGCCTCTTCTCACACCCTCCAAGGAAGCGCTGCTCAGCAACAGCCTCTGCCCCCGTGGATGGATGGGAAATTGAGGCACGGCCAGGTCCAACCAAGAGAACGGACCCGGCCAGCCACCTCCTGGGGAAAACTGAGGCTCGGCCAGATCCTCAGATGACAATGGGCCCAGGGAGCGACTGCAGGTGGACTTGGGCTCTCTGTCCTGCAGGTCACAGGCTCCAGCCACAGCCATCAGGAAAGGACTCATGGCCAGACTCTGCCGAGAGCAGCCCAGCCTCCGGCCCTCAGTCAAGGACGCAAAGGTCCCATCCCAAGGCAGGGCCAGAACCTGCGCCGAGCCATGGGGCTCAGGATGCCTCCCCAGGAGCCAAGCAAGAGCCCGGTCACCCCGGAAGGGGTCAGGGGGCACCAGCCTCTGCGGCCTCTCCCCACCCCCGCCCCCGGGCTTCTGCAGAAATGGGGCCTGCAGGGGCTCTGGCAGCTTCCCACAGCAGGTGTCCTCAAGGCAGGGGAACAGTTCCCACCCGCTACCCTGGGTTTCACGTGCTGGGGGCAGCCATTACCCCCAACCTTGACAAGTCAAGAGGACTGATGCGGTCCCAGCACCCCAGCAGCAGCCATGTCCTCCCGGGAGGCAGCAGGGAGGGGAGCGTGACTTATGCCTGGGCGGGAACAGGCTGCAGGGCCTGCTGAGAAACGGGCCCAGACCCCAGCTCAGCCCTTGGGCAGGTCCACTCCAGGAAGGCAGTGCCGGTGCCTGGCTGGTCCCAGGCCCCCGAGCCTGCCCACCAGCGTCTTTCAAGTCTGCGCCTTCGAGGGTGGGAGGGAGCATGGACCCTAGCAGCCACATGCTGACCTGGGCGGTCCCACATCCACCAGAAGCAGCTGGGCCCAGTCCCCGCACCCCCTCCAGGAGCCGGCACAGCGGGAGGCCCTTGTCAGCCAGTGCCTGGGAGGATGGCAGAGCCCCAGGGCCACCTCTGGCCTGAGCTTGTGTCTAGCTTCTCACTAACTGGGGCCTGACCTTGAGCGATCACTGTGACCCTGGGCCTCAGCTTCTCCATCCGACAGGTGGGGAGAGTGTCAGCAGCCACATCACAGCGGCCCCACAGGGCAGTGCAGCGTGAAACACTCAGCTAACCCTCCAGCCCCATTGCCCCAGCGTCAGCCTACACACCTGCCTCCCCCCGCTCCCCTCAGTGTCCCGCTGGGTGGGGGCCTCCAGCGCCTCCAGGCTTCCAGGCAGGAAGGGGGCAGAGGAGCATTTCCGTGCAGGGTGCTGTGCTGGGAGTGCAGCCCCTGATAAGAGCACACATGGCCAGCTGCACGTCCGCCTTTTGTCCCTGGCTCCCGCCAGCCCTTCCTGCGCTGCCCTGCAGGGTGGGGACCGTGGGCCCAGCTGCAGCCCTCCTCCACCGTGTCCCTGGCTCCACAGCCCCCGCCGTCCTGGCTGGACTGCAGGAGTCTGAGGGCCCTGGTGGCAGCCACCGCTGGGACCCCGGACATGCTGGGGTTGGGAGCTCTGGGCCCAGGGCCGGGGATCTGGGAGGTCAACCCAGGGGGACTGCTGAGGGCAGAAAGAAGCATCAGCCCCAGCCCAGCAGGGCCAGATGTTCTGCTCTCTCTCCCGCAGTTTCAGCTGCCAGGAGGGTCCCCACCAAGGGTCCCCACGCCTCCTTCACAGGCCTCGCCATAGGCTCCCTCTGGGGCTGGACCCACCACTCTCCTGCTTGAGGTCCCAGAGAGGCGCTGCCTGGCCCGCCCCACGTGCCCCACAGACACCCGGGCTGCTCTCTGGCATCTGTCTTATAGTGCCAGCTAGCATGAGCCCAGCATCCGGCACTGAGGGGCCACCATCCTTACCCCCAAATGCCCATGGTGCCCACGCAGCCACCTCATAGCTGGTCTGCTGAGCTGGACTGAGGAGAGGTTCCACCCACCCCAGAAGGAATCCACTCCCATCCCCTAACCTCCAGGAGCTGCCCTTGGCGGAGGAAAGGGTGCAGAGGGCACCGGCCGGCTGAGCCCAGGGTGGCGGGGGCTGCATGGTGCCTGCGATGAGCCCAGGAGGCTTCCCCTCAGGGCTGGGGTCCCTCCGTGCTGGCCCCTCCCACTGGCTCCCAGGGTCCCCTGCAACATGGCCACGTCTCAGGGGTTGGAGAGAGTCCCTGCGGAGGTCATCGGCAGGGACTAGGGTGCAGCCCACGGGGCGCCCACCGATGCAGTCAGACGCTCAGCAGAGATGGGTGGGAAGCATTCGAGTCTGAGGCATTCCTTCTTCCTTTCAAACAACAGCTTTGTGGCCAGGGGCAGTGGCTCCCATCTCAATCCCAGCACTTTGGGAGGCCGAGGCAGGCAGATCACTTGAGGTCAGGAGTCCGAGACCAGCCTGGGCAACATGGTGAAACCCCGTCTCTGCCAAAAATACAAGTTAACTGGGCATGGTGGCGCTCCTCTGAGGTCCCAGATACTTCAGAGGCTCAGGTGGGAGGACTCCTTGAGCCCAGGAGGCAGAGGTTGCAGTGAGCTGAGATTGTGCCTCTGCACTCCAACCTGGGAGCTAGAGTGAGAGCCCTATATTGAAAATAAAATAACAGCTTTATTAAGAAATCATTTACATACCATAAAATTTACCCATTTAAAATGTACAATTCAGGGCCGGGTGCGGTGTCTCACGCCTATAATCCCAGCACTTTGGGAGGCCAAGGTGGGTGGATCACCTGAGGTCAGGAGATCGAGACCAGCCTGAATAACACGGTAAAACCCCGTCTCTATTTGAAATTTAAAAAATAAAAAAATAAATTAGCCAGGCATGGTGGCACACGCCTGTAGTCCCAGCTACTCAGGAGACTGAGGCAGAGAAGTGCTTGAACCTGGGAGGTGGAGGTTGCAGTCAGCGAAGACAGCACCACTGCACTCCAGCCTGAGTGACACAGCGAGACTCCATCTCAAAAAATAAATAAATAAATGAATAAAAATAAAATAAAATGTACAATTCAGGCCAGGTCAGTGACTTATACCTGTAATCCTAACCCTTTGGGAGGTGGAGGCGGGTGGATGACCTGAGGTCAGAAGTTTGAGACCAACCTGACCCATATAGTGAAACCCCATCTCTATAAAAAATACACAAATTAGATGGGCGTGGCGGCATGTAACTGTAGTCCCAGCTACTCGGGAGGCTGAGGCAGGGAGAATCGCTTGAACCCGGGAGGCAGAGGCTGCAGTGAGCTGAGATCACGCCACTGCACTCCACCCTGGGCAACAGAGTGAGACTCTGTCTCGAAGAAATGGCATAGAATAAAATAAAGTTATAACAAAATGTACAATACAATGGGTTTGAGTAATAGTCGCATCATTCATTCTTTTAAATTATCAAATACATGTAACATAATTTTCCATTTTATCCGTTTTTTTCCAGGTAGAAGTAACTTTTAAAACATTGTTCGGGAGATACTCTGACATCATCCGAAGCAGAGAAAGAGCACAGGTCTGACCCAGGTCTCCTGAGTTCGAGGTCAGCCACAGGCTCTTCACCAAGGTGCCGACCTTCACGTGAACCCCTCACATGAGCCCCTCGAAGGCGGCTAGAAGAGCAGCAGGACACACACATGGGGTCTGGCCGGCGTCCGGCCAGAGCAAAGGCACAGTAAGTGGGTCCTAGACCCGCTCGCCAGGTGCGCACACGCTGTCTATGGATTCAGAAGTGACTTCCCCTTGGCCGACGAGGGTCCTCTGCATTCTGAGAACACAGGGCGTCCACAAGGACGAGCTGCCTGCTGCGCTCTGGGCTGGCTCTGAAAATTATGGAATAAGTTGAATGCTCTGAGGGCTTAATTCCATCTGCCCAACTTTTACATAAAACAAGGAATTTGAGCCCAGTTAGGGGAAGAACGTACAGAGCGCCATGGGGCAGGCTCTCCTCCAAAGCCTTTTTTGGACCAAATCTCGCTCTGCAGCCCAGGCTGGAGTGCAGTGGCTCAATCTTGGCTCACTGCAGCCTCCACCTTCCGACTTCAAGCGAGTCTCGTGCCTTGGCCCCCTGAGTAGCTGGGACTGCAGGCGCACGCCGTCACACCCAGCTAAGCTTTTGTATTTTAGTGGAGACTGCATTTCACTGTGTTGCCCAGGCTAGAGGCGAACTCCTGAGCACAGGCGATCCACCCACCTCAACCTCCCAAAGTGCTGAGATTACAGGCATGAGCCATCGAGCCTGGTCCCCCTTTTTTTTTCCTTTTTTCTTTTTCTTTTTTTTTTTTTTGAGACAGAGTCTTGCTCTACTGCCCAGGCTAGAGTGCCGTGGTGCAATCTCAGCTCGCTGCAACCTCTACCTCCCAAGTTCAAGCAATTCTTCTGCCCCGCCTCCCGAGTAGCTGGGATTACAGGTGCACTACACCCATGCCTGGCTAATTTTGTATTTTTAGTAGAGACGGGGTTTCACCCTGTTGGCCAGGCTGGTCTTGAACTCCTGATCTCAGGTGATCTGCCTGCCTCGGCCTCCCAAAGTGCTGGGATTACAGGCGTGAGCCACCTCGCCTGGCCTAGTGTTTATTTATTTATTTTTTTTAGACAGAGTCTCACTCTGTCACCCAGGCTGGAGTGCAGTGGCACAACCTTGGCTCACTGCAACCTTCATCGTCATCGCCTGGTTTCAAGCGATTCTCCTGCCCCAGCCTGCTGAGTAGCTGGGACTAAAAGCACGCACCACCACGCCCAGCAAATTTTTGTATTTTTAGTAGAGATGGGGTTTCACCATGTGGGCCAGGCTGGTCTTGAACTCCTGATCTAAACGGATCCTCCCACCTCAGCCTGCCAAAGTGTTGAGATTACAGGTGTGAGCCACCATATCTAGCCTCGTTCCTTTTTTTTTTTTAATACTTTTTCTCCCTATTTTAATATTTTTTTTGAGACAGGGTTTTGCCAAATTGTACAGTCTAGTTTTGAACTCCTGAGCTCAAACAATCCACCCGCCTCGGCCTCCCACAGTGTGGGGATTACAGATATGAGCCACCATACCTGGCCAGGGTCTCATTTTTTTTTTTTTTTACACCTGAGGAGTATTTCACTGTATGCATGAACCTCGTACGGCTGACCCACTCATCCGTGCATGGGCACCTGGGCGTAGTCACCTCTCGGCTCCCTCTGGCACGTGCTGTGTGTAAACTGCGCGTCTGTTTGGATTCCTGCTTTTAGGGAATGCACCCGGCATACCCAGCGGTGGAGTTTCGGAAACTGTAGCAATTCTATATGGACTCTTGTGAGAAGTGGGGGGGTCATTTCTTTGTTATTATCTTTAAATATTTTCCAAACTTTTCTCTCTGAAATTGAAACGTGTCGACATAAACTGTGGTCCTAAAGTCAGGCGTGGTGGTGTGTGCCTCTAACCCCAGCTACTGGAGAGGCTGAGGCATGAGAATCACTTGAACCAGGGAGGCAGAGGTTGCAGTGAGCCGAGATTGTACTGTTGCACTCCAGTCTGAGTGAAGGAGAGAGACCCTGTCTCAAATAAATAAATAAATGAACAAGCCGGGCTCAGTGGCTCATGCCTGTAATCCCAGCACTTTGGGAAGCTGAGGTGGGCGGATCACCTGAGATCAGGAGTTCGAGACCAGCCTGGCCAACATGATGAAACCCTGTCTCTAAAAATAATAAATAAATAAGTGAACGAACTGCGGCCCACCCAGACTGTGGATGCCCACGCACCAGGACGGAGTCACAGACACAGGCATCTTGAAGCCACCACACTGGGCACACAGCACTCGCTCCCACAATGCAAAGCTCCAGGGAGCAGCACAGAGCGCGTTGGGCATGGGGGCCAGGCAGAGCGTGGGAGGCTTTAGAGAGGTGGGAGACGTCCTCCCCATCCTTTGAGGTGGAGATAACGCCGGGCTGCTCATTTGCCCAAATGCATTAAACTGTCCGAGTAGAGAGGGTGCCTCACGGAGGCCTTCAGGGCAGAGACGTCAGAGCCGGATCCTGTCCTGGCAGCCACGTGCCCTCATGCCCGTGCCCAGACCCTGAATGTGCTACCTGAGTGACCCCAGTTACACCATGGGCCCCGTTCCACATGTCAGTGCGGGTTCACTCACCGTCACAGACGCACCGCTCTGTCGGGGGACGTGGATGCTGGGGGCTGTGCACTCGGGGCGGGGCGGGGGCTGCGGCATGGAAGCTCTGCGCCTTCTGTTAATTTGGCTGTGAGCCTACAACTGCCCTAAAAAATAGTCTCTTGATTTTTTGTTTATTTTTATGCAGCTCTCTTCTCCTTAAAATAAAGCCTCTAAAAATGTGCGCTTCCTATGTGAGTCCACCTCCTCGAGGCCGAGCTGTCCCTCCGGGAGGCCGGCAGGGAGTGGGTGCCCCGCTGTGACTCAGCCCGGCAGCCTCCCGGCCCTGCTATAAGCAAGCTGGCAGTGCGAGTGCCTCCCTCCCTGGTGGGGTTTGTGGGGAGCGTTGATCAGCGTCGGCCATCAGAACAGGACCCGTGTGAGGCCCACAGACGCCTCTTCTCATCAAATCCACTGGCTCTTCCAGTGTAAGCACGTGCCACAGCCCCGCTCAAACAGCAAGCAAGGCGATCACGCTTCATTTTGAAACTGTAAAATACAATAGAAATGATCCTCAAGCTGGAGTGACCTGCCTGCCCAGCCACCCCAACTCCCGGCACAGCTGGTAACGGCCCTGCACAACCCCCACCAAAACCCAGCCCACCACCCCCGGAGGCTGCGGAAGAAGCCGGAGAGCGCCTCCCCTCTGGCTCCTGGGTGGAAACCTGCTGTGAGTTGGCTGGAATCAGCCTCCCTCCCCGGGCCCTGCAGCCCTGCGAGGCAGACACCCAGCCTCCCTCATCCCAGGGAAGCCGGGCAGGGAAGGCCCCGGAGGGGAGGGCTCGCTCTTCCGGGTGGACGTGGTTCCTATAAAACTCCCCGCTGCTGGAGTGCGGGGCCGGCTGGGGGTGTGGGCTGGGGTGCCCTGTGGCTGCCATCATTATCACCATCATCAGCGGCCATCCGGGAGCCCTCTGGCTTTGCTGGTGGCTGGGAGGGAGGCGGGCCTCCCTCCCTGAGCCAGGCCTGGGTTCCGCGTGGCCTCCTGCCTGGTCTGCTTCCAGAACAGTCCGGCCACCCAGGCCTGTATGGAGCAGGGTCCATGGGCAGATGGACAGCCAGGTCCCTCAGGCAGAGAAGCCCTCCCCATCGCGGGCAACACATGGCCTGCAGGGCAGCCTAACAGGGGAGCTTCCAGTCACGGTCCAGGCAGGGCTGGCTCAGGATGCTTCAGGCCCGGCAGTGCTGGGGAGGGGCATCCTGGCTGAGACTGACCGAGAGTCCTGCTGGCGTCACCTGGGCCAGGATGGTGGCGGGTGGCAGTAGTAGGGACACCCCCAGGCATGGGGCTGATCTCACCTGCTGCAGAGTCACTGCCAGGGCCTGGGAAGGGGCCTAGCCTTTGTCCCCTCCCTGCCTGGGAAAAGGGCCCCGACCACCTTCATGTGGTCACCCTAGGGTGAAAGTGGGGAGGGGAGGAGCTGCTCCCCGGAGCAGGATAGGGTGCTGGGTGGACCGTGCAGGGGTGAGAGGTGAGGGGTGCTGGGTGGAGGGGTGCAGAGTGCTTTGAGGAACCCAGAAGCCAAGGTTGGGACCCAGCACCCAGCTCTTCTCTGGCTGCTCGAATTCCAGCCCCAGGGACAGGAGGTGGGGAGCAGACCCACTCCCAAGCGGAGTGCAGACGTCCTGGACGGAGTCTGCCACAGCCTAAGGATTAACAGGGAGGACAGAGGCCTGGAGAAGATGGAGGCTTGCCTGAGACCACCCCACAAGCTAGGACCTACATCCTGGACCCCAAGGAGAACCTGGACACCAGCCCAGGCCGGAGCACAGGTGTCCGCCATGCTGCCTGCTGGCCGGGGCTGGTGGGCAGGTCTGGCCTTCCTGGGCCTGGTCCCATCATCCAGCAGCGGGGGCTGGGACGGGAGAAGGAGGCCTGGCTGGGGCTGCAGAGCCTTCCCAGGCATGGAGGCCAAACGAGGCTGTCCTGATGGGTGAGCAGCCCCTCCCCCGGCCCATCCACAAGGCCAGCAGCCCCGGGAGGAGGAGACCCCTCTGCAATCCCACCCCTGGCTGGATTCTGCAGAGAGGGACATCTCACCTTCTGTGGCCCCTTAAACAGGGGCAGAGGCCAGCACGGCTCTAGACCCCTGCCAAGCCTCCATCCACCCCAGGTCCTGGCCCTGATGGCCCCTCAGAGAGCTGCTGGCCCAGCTGGGGACATTGGCTCCTGGGGCTGTCACTCCCACCTGGCCACCAGGCACTTAACCTCTGCACTCCACTGGGCAAGGCACAGGCCTGGCTCTGGGGTTGGACAGGCTGGGCTCCAATCCCCACTCTGTCCCTCACTGCTGGGGGACCTCAGGCACCCCCCACACAGTGCCCACAGGCTGTGCGAGGGCCCAGGAGAGCCTTGCAGGGCTAAAGCCGCGCCTGGCCCAGGACACGAAGTCTCTCTCGAGTTCATTGCTCCATCCTCCTGCACGTGGGGTCCTGGCAGGACCTGGGACATCCCTGGCCCTCCCCACCAGCTCCTCCTGCCTCCCTGGGGCTGGAGCAGGTGCAGAGAAGGTAACACGGGGCAGCTGCTAGGAAAACAGTCTGCAGCTCCTCCAGCGATGAAACATCAGGGACCACACGACCCACAAGCCCCGGACCAGGTGTGCACCCGGAAGATCGCATGTCCTCACAGACACGTGAACGTGCAGGTTCGCCGAAGCACCTTCCACAGCAGCTGAGAGGCACACATTGCAAGTGTCTGCGAACAGATGAGTGGGGAGACAGCGTCTGTCCACACCGTGGAATGTCATTCAGCCGTAAAGAGGCACAAAGTTCCCACACATGTCACAACATGGCTGGACCTCAGACACGCGCCCACTGCAAAAAGCGGGACACAAAAGTCCACCTGTGGCATGACCCATTTAAGTGAAATGTCCAGAGCAGGCGAATCCAGAGACAGGTGGTGGTTAGTGATGGCCAGGGCTGAGGACGGGGCAGAGGGCGACGGCGAGGCGACGGGTCCTTAGAAGGCGGAAAGTGTGCTAAAATCTGCTGTGGCGAAGGCCACACAGCCCTGCAGCTGCACAGGACCCACTGAGCTTGCACTTTAAGTGGGTGGAGTGTTTGCGTTACAGCTCAGCAAAGCTGTGACGTTAAAAAGAAGCATATGGCTGGTCATGGTGGCTCACACCTGTAATCTCAGCACTTTGGGAGGCTAAGGTGGAGGGATCGATTGAGGTCAGGAGTTCGAGACCAGCCTGACCAACATGGTGAAACCCCATCTCTACTAAAAATACAAAAAATTAACCAGACGTGGTGGTGCATGCCTGCAGTCCCAGCTCTCTTGGAGGCTGGAGCCGGAGAATTGCTTGAACCCAGGAGGCAGTGGTTGCAGTGAGCTGAGATCACGCCATTACACTCCAGCCTGGTTGACAAGAGCAAAACTACATCTCAAAAAAAAAAAAAAAAAAAAGGGGCGCAGTGGCTCATGCCTGTAATTCTAGCACTTTGGGAGGCCAAGGCGGGCGGATCAAGAGGTCAGGAGTTCAAGACCAGCCTGACCAACATAGTGAAACCCTGTCTCTACCAAAAATACAAAAATGTAGCCAGGCATGATGGTACACGCCTGTAATCTCAGCTACTTAGGAGGCTGAGGCAGGAGAATTACCTGAACCCAGGAGGCAGAAGTTGCAGTGAGCCAAGATCGTGCCACTGCCCTCCAGCCCGATGACAGAGCGAGACTCCGTCTCAAAAAAAAAAAAAAAGCAGCAGCAGCGGCCCCGGCTGGCTCTCAGCTCCCTCCGAGCCTCAGCCTGGCCCCACTTCCTTGTACCTGCAGGAAGTAAGACAGCCCCAGTGCAGCAAACTTGGCAAGGCTGGAGGGAGTGGGGGCCACTGACAGCCTTGCCTGTCAGCCTGCTCCGGGCCAGGGTCAGCCTCACAGGAGTGACTTGGGAAAGCCAGGCCCCAGAGGTAAGGCACTGCCTGGAGTCACACGGCCGGCGGGGATGGCCAGGGCCTGGCTGCAGGGGCCTGCACCGCCCTCCCACCTCCACCAGACCCTGCTGTTTACTCAGGGATGTGAGGGAGTGCCCAGGCAGAGCAGGCATTAAGCCAAGCAGAGCCTGTGGCCCCGAAGAGAGGACCATGGGAGCTCGGCACCCTCAGTCCCCCAGACGGGGCTCTTCCTCTCTGGGCCTCAGTTTGCCCACAGTGAAAGGAAGGCACGTTAGATGGTCCTGATGGTCTCTGGGCCTCAGTTTACCCACAGTGAAAAGAAGGTACGTTAGATGGCCCCCAAGGCCCCAGGGACCCAGACTAGCCCTGCCCTCCCCCCTACACCCCAGCAGTGGGGCATCTGAACCTTTCATCACGAAAAGGAGACTAAATTTATGCCTCAGGCCCCTGGGCTCCTGGTGGGGCAGAGGTCAGGCTTCCGGGCCCCCGCCCTTGACGCAGTTCCCCTTCCCCTCGGGCTCCATTGTTCTCGGGGCTGCCTCCCAATCTCCCCGAACACCCGCTTCCTGTTTCCTGGCTGAGAGGAAACAGAGATTTCTGACCAGGCCTGGCCGGTGCCTTTTTTTCTTTTCTCTCTTTACATGTTTTAAAGATATTAAATAATAATACTGATAGGACGGCAGCCTGGGTGCTGAGGAGCATGGACTCAGGGGCTGGAGGGAGCCCAGGAGTGGGGCGCTGTTGACCCTCCTTCGAGAATCTACTGGGCACTACCGACCCATCCTCCCTCCCCCCAGGAAAGGCCCAGGCACAAACTGTCTGCACCATGAGTGGGAATTGGGAGGCCCCTGGGCCCTCCCCTGGGCTTCCAAGACCCTCCCTGCCCTGGTCTGACATGTGGGGAAACTGAGGCAGGAAAGCCTCCAGGGCAGCTATGGTCCCTGACCCTGTTGGAGCTCTATGACAACCCCACAAGAGGGACAGGCGTGAAGACCCCAGGCAGGGGCCCCCACACCGTTCCCAGAAGCCCACGGCCCCAGACACACAGGCATCCCCAGGGGAGGGGCGTCCCGCCACTGTGCCTGCGGAGACTGTGGTTGCTGTGGCTCTGGGTTCCAGTCCAGCCCTGCGGGGGAGGGCGCTGGGAGCTTGAGCAGCCACTCCCATGGGGCCTCAGATTCCTCATCTGTAGGTGGGGTCAGATCACTGCCTCAACCTCGCAGGGCCAGGGCAACGGCCTCACGAGGAGACCCCGAACGCAGCACCCTGTTCACAGGCCCCCACCCACTATTTTCTTCCCTAAAGGCTCGGAGCACCCGGTCCCAGCTCTCCCCACGAGGGCGGACAGGAGAGCACAGGGTGGCTGCTGGAGCCCCGCCGCCTCCACTGGCTGCCCCCGGGCCAGGGCTCTCGGGAACGTCTCCTTCCATCCCGGGCGATGAAGCATGTTTTCCCCTTGTCGTTAATGGCTGCCCCATCTGTTGGGCCTGGCAAATCACAGCCCACCGAGTGAGGCTTCTGTGCCAGGCATGAGAACAGTCCCAAGGGCTGGCAAGTCCCCCTTCTCAGCCCCCTGGGGACCTCAGCAGGGGTGAGAGGCAGCCTCCACGGCCGGCAGGAGCCGGATCCCAGAAGCCGGGCACTGGGACCAGCCCCCTTCATGGGGCTGAGGACCCTGAAGGGACATGAGAGGCCCTGGCAGCTGCACCAGGTGGGGACTCTGAACTCAAGGGGGTCACATGACCCTCCTTGAAGAACCTGCTGGGAGCTATGGAACCCTCCTCCCTCCCCCCAGGGAAAGGCCTAGGCACAAACTGTCCAAACCATGACTGGGAACTGGGAGACCTCTGGACCCTCCCCATACCCTCCATGCCCTGTCTGACACATCGGGAAACTGAGGCAGAGAAGCCTTCAGGGTACATATGGTCCCTGACCTTACTGGATCTCTATGACACCCCCTCAAGAGAGACAGGACTGAAGTCCCCAGGGAGGGACCCCCACACCCCTCCCAGGAGCCTACAGACCCCAGAAGCACAGGCATTCCCAGGGGAGGGGCACCCTGCCCACTAGGGGGCTCCTCTGGGGCTTGCCCTGCTCAGCAAGGCTTCCTTGAGAGTCAGCCCAACCACCGGTGCCCCCCTCATGGGCTGCCAGACAGCACCCAGTGTCCATCTGGGGACCCCTCTCCCAAGCTCACTCCCCAGTGGTGGCCTCCTCTCCTCCTCTCCAGACTCCCTGGTGCCGCCCGGAATCCACTGAGCCTGCGGCTCATGGGTTCCTGCTCCCGAGGCCCTCGCTGTGCTGCCCCAGCCAGGTGTCTTCCCTGCAAAGCAAGTATCTTCCTAGGGACAGATTCTGCTATTTAAAAAGTAAGATTTTCTAGGCCGGGCGCTGTGACTCACGCCTGTAGTCCCAGCACTTTTGGAGCCCGAGGCGGGCAGATCACCTGTCAGGAGTTCGAGACCAGTCTGGCCAACACAGTGAAACCCTGTCTCTACTAAAAATACAAAATTAGCCAGACATGGTGGTGGGTGCCTGTAATCCCTGCTACTTGGGAGGCTGAGGCACAAGAATTGCTTAAACCCGGGCGGCGGAGGTTGCAGCGAGCTGAGGTTGTGCCACTGCACTCCAGCCTGGGCGATGGAGCGAGACTCAGTCTCCAACAAAAAAATTTTTTTCTTCACCTTCCTACATGAAAAAATATAACAACATAGCAATACCACTACAAAATCATCAGAATGGCTAAAATGAGAAACAGACAACAGCAAGGGCTGGCAAGGTGTGGGCACTGGGCGCTCCCAAGCTGCTGGCGGGACCTGAGAACTACTGGGGCACTAGGCGCTCCTGAGTCGCTGGCGGAACCTGAGAACTGTTGGGCACTCCCTGGCTTCCTGCCCCGCCTGGGACTGGGGACCCCCCGGAACAGCCTAAGGGGAGTGTGCTCGTCTCCACGTCTGCCAAAAGATAACGTGAAGCTGTTCAAAGCTAAGCCCCCCACCTGGTACATGCTCTGAGGCTCCAGCAGCGTGTGTAGAACTGAACGGGCTCTGTTCTCCCAGGGAGGCTTCCAGCACCTGCTGCCGGCTGTGGGGCCCTGGGGTGTGGCCGAGGGGTGTGGCCGAGGGGCTGTGTCTCCTGCCCAGGCTGCCAGCCCCCCGGGTTCCCACTGCCATCTCTAAGCCCACATCTCGCTGCAGTTCGAGTTTGCCACTGGGTGACACGCCTGGCGGGGTGGGGGACTCCGCACCTTCCCAGAACCCGCTGCAGGCCACCTCTCTGGGGTCCAGACCACCTCTCCCAGGTCCGGGCCACCTCTCCCAGGTCCGAGCCCTGCTCTGTGGACCAGTACCTGGGCAGGGGGGTGGTGCATGTTCAGGATTGGACTTTGTGCTGAGTGTGATGGGTGCCTTGGGAGGAGGTCACACGGCCTGATGTCGCCCTTCACGGAGCTCCCTGAGCCCCAAGTGTGAGGGGCAGTGGTGCCCAGCAAGGCTGAGGAGGACCGACTGTCATCCAGGCAGGAATAGGGTGGATGGGACCAGGTTAGGGGCAATTCGGGAGAGAGGACCCTCAGCTGCGTTCTGGAGGCAAAGCCAGTGGGGACCTGCCGAGAAGCCAGCCCACAAGGCCATGGACCCCTCCCCGGCCTCAGCTGGAGCAGCGGGCTGCCCAGGCAGGGATAAGGGGGCAGCCAGGGGAGGGGCGAGGGGTCCCCACGGCGACCGGGCTCCGGTCCTGGCCCTCTGCTTTCCACCCCCTGAACCAGCGGCTTCCACCTGTGAACCTCCGCTGAAAATGGAAGCCCCTCAGCTCGAGGGTGTGGCTCTGGTGCAGGGGTCAGGGCCAGAGCAGGCAGGGAGAGGAGAGGAAAGGCTGGGGACCCCACGTCTCCCTGCCCAGACCCTCACTCAGGAGCCGAAGGCTCCTCTGCCCGCAGGCATCCCTGCCTGGCATCTCCCTCCAGCCCCCGTCGGGACCGGTGCGGACCAGGCACGTCCTCTGATGGAAAGGTTCCACCACATCCGCGGCTGACAGAGCCAGCCGTCAGAGGCCGGGGGGCGCCGGGTAAACAGGAAGCCCCATCCCTCCTGCATGTGCTTCACTCCCTCCTCCTGCAGCCCGGCTCTGCGGGCACGCCTGGTGCCCCTCTGCCTCTGGCCACCTGAGATGCCCAGGCTGGCCTCTGCCAGGGGCTCAGTCTGCCCCCTCCTGGGACTGCAGAGGCCAAAAGCACCTGGGAGAGGGGTCCAGGAGGCCCAGGAGGGGCCTGGGGGCTCCGCCAGGCCCCTCCACGCCTCTCCGCCCAGCCAGCACGCTCTGGGAAGGTAAGGCAACCCTTCCCTTTATAACTAACCTGAGCATTCCCAGGCAGCCTGAAGGCCACTGGGACAACCTGGCCCTACTGACAGGAGGGCCAATGGGGAAACTGAGGCCTGTGTGGGGCACCAAGCTGGGACCAGAGCTCCAGCACCTACCCCTTCGGGGCCTCCACCTCTGACGCCACCCCAGGCAGGGTGAGGCCCCGGGCTCCAGACTCCTAGTGCCCAGATGAGGACAGGTGCAGGCCTCGGGGCAGCTGCCAATCCCACCGGGTGTCCCCCTCTGTGCTGGGTCCCTGCAGTGAGGGAGGGGCCAGACGTGGGCCCGAGCTGTCTTCCATGGGGCTGCAGCCTCGGTAGGAGACTGTGTGTGCCATGATCCCACACCCACGCCCCCAGAGCGGCAGGGGCAAGGAAGGGGTGCCTCCAAGGATGGGAGGACGAGGGAGGGGCGCGCCTGCCCACTGCTGAGCCCTGGGCCTTGGGCACAGAGTGCGCTCCACCCACAGCAGAACTCTGGGGCAGCCCCACCTCCCACACCCCCAGTACCCTCTGGAGTCCAAGATGGTATAGACAGCAAACACATCTGTCCCCTGCCAATCCCTCAACGCTTCTGTCCCTGATGTGACCCTGGCATTAGGGCAAGACCCCAGCCCACCTCCTGCACCTGCTGCTGAGGCTCTGGGAGCCCGAGAGAGTAGAGTACCCCTCCCTTAGTGGCTCCAGGCCACAGGAGAGGGCACAGCTGGCACTCTGGACCTGAGCCAGGGCCTCCTTCCCTTGGGGAGGGTCTAGTCTTGGCCTGGGGAGGGGCTGGGGGCAGAGCAGAGCTTGTCAGGAGGGGGTTGCAGTGAAAACAGGTTGGCAGCAGGCTGGGTGCAGCCCCCCAGGCTTGCACCCAGACCCCAATGCCAGGAGGGCAGCGTGGGGAGGACCCAGACTCTGCCCTCACTCCCTGGCCTGCGAGCCCAGCATTCCATTCACTGGGAAGGCCCCCAGCCGTCCAAGCCTCAAGAAGACTCATGCACGCCACTACTTGGCTCCTCCTGCCCCCAGCCGCCCCCTGGCCAGACAGGTCTGTTGATAATGGGGCACAGGACAAGCTGGGATGGGGGACAGAGGGCTCCCCAACAGGAGGAAGGAAGGAAGGGTGAGGAGGCCTCCTGCCCACCGTCCCAGCCCTGCCGAGCCGCCCTGCTCCGCTGGGCCGTCACCTTGCCCTGCGGGCCTCAGTTTCTCCCTCTTTACACGGAAGGGGCTAGATCTAACCCACCCCAGGCCTGTGGGTCCCTCCGCCCAGAAGCCAGCACAGATCTAGGGGAGTGAGGGCAGGGAAGGAGGGGGCAGGTGGCAGTGACACAGGCAGAGGGCAAGAGGGCACCTCCTAGGATGGGGGCACAAGCCTACTGGACCCCTGTATGCTGGAGGGACAGGCTGGAGGGACAGGCTGGCTAGGGCAGGAGGAGTCCTTGAGTGGGAGAGCTAGGGGGCCGAGGAAGACACGGGGGGCTGAGGGCACAGCCAGTAGGGTAAGGGCCAGACCCCAGGTGGCCTAGTGTGGAAGAGATGGGGAAATGGGGGTTCTGCCCATCTGCTCCAACCTCGGGGCGGGGGCCCCCCCAGAAAAAGGCCCCTCCCGCTCAGACTAGCCACGCCTAGTGCCAGGAGCGCCCCCTTCAACCATCTCAATGACCACGGGGCAGGTGCAGAAACTGAGGCCCGAAGAGTGAGGCCCTGAGCCCTGCGCACAGCCCGGCGTGCAGAGCAGACCCTTCCCTGGCCATGGGTAGAGGGCAGCTGGTCCCTGCTTGGGGGGAGGGGTGTCACGTGTAGGGGAGGTTTCCTGCCTGCCCGCCAAAGTCCAGCGGGGAATTTCCCAGCTGCCCGGCCTCCTTCGGCCCTGGTTGTCCAGCTGAGCAGAACTGGAAAGGTGGGGACACTGACCGCCCATGGCCCGGGAGATGGGGTGTCCCAGGTATCAGGCTGACAGGGCTGACCCCGAAGCACGGCTCACACCCCGTGGACAGCCGGGGTTGGGAGAGGCCCTGCTCGAGCACCGGGGTTCCAGCCATGCCCTCCGAGGCCGCCCAGCTCCCTTCCACGACGTGTCCCCACCCACCCACCACTGCCACAATGGCTCGCTCAGCCTGACGTGCCCACGGCCACCTGAATGAGGAAGCTGAGGGTCAGACCTGAGGGCTTGGACCCCGGGAACCTGCCAGAACACACCCTGTTATCACCCCATCTCCCACCTCCCTCCCTGCACCCCTCCCCAGCCTGCCGCCAGCCAGAACGCCCCTGGCAAGTGGGGCTGTGGGCGTCGGGCCTGCTTGTCCATCTCCAGGGCAGGGGCTCACGGCCTCACTGACTTAGGGCAGAGGCCTGAGTCACAGTGCCGAGGCCTGCCCCATCCCGCCACCCCCTACCATGGCCGACCTTGGGCCTCAGGGACCCTCAGAACAGGCTGTTCTTGGGCCACTCAGCCTGCCTTGCCCACTCCAGTCCCTTCCGGCTGGGTCTTGCCACCCGACACCCCCCACTGCTCAAGGCTCCAGGTTGGCTGGTCCCTGCCTTGGCCTGGGGCCCCTCCCAGCTCCCACGCTGTGTCACACACATCTAGGGGTGTCCTGTGGGAGGGCTAGTATCCTGCGGCCCACAGATCAAGCAGGTCCCCTCTGTCCAGCCACATACAAGCGTGCCCGGTGGACCCACGGTCCCTCTGGGCTCCTGTCCTCCACCCCGCACCCTCCCCAGGGTCTCCAGCGGAGTCCAACCCTGGTTTCTCACTGCTTTGAGGCTAGACTCTGATGCCCCAGGGGACAGCTTCCCCACCCCCAGCAGTCTCTCCAGGCCCCCTCGCACGGTGGCCCCCGCCCCCCTCAGCCTCCTGTTTGTCCGACGACACGTCCGTGTTATCAGCGGAGAACACACACAGGAAGTCCGGCTGGAAAGGGCCCATCCCAATCCCGATTACCCGGGACGGGGCATAAAAAGCCGCCCTTCCTCACCCGGGGGGGAGCCTCCCTGCACCAAGCCGGCCGCCCTGCACGGCTTCGAGGAAGGCTCCTGGGGACAGCCTCGGGAGGTGCCTCCAGGCAAGGGCCAGGGTCCATCCCCCGTCCCGGGACACAGCAGCGGCGGCCATGGCCACGCCTGGGCTCCCGCACCGTCAGGTACGGCAGGGGAGGCCTTGGAGGGGCAGGGAGCAGACGGGGTGCCCCCACATGCGCTCCCACCCGTGGACCTCGGGGCCTGCTGGCTGCTCTGCGGTGCGCTCCCTGTCGTGGTTGCAGAGGAGGGGTCCCAGTTCGCTTCCCTTCTGCACGGAGGAGGCCACTGAGGCCCCATGGCGCAGCACCTGCTAGTGGGTGGCCCAGCATGGGTCCCGGTCCATCCCGCTGACTCCAGCTCTTCCCCTGAGCCCACCTCCTGGCCTTCCTCTGCCTCCGCAGAGCAGCCCCTGGGGTTGGCGGCAAAGTTGGGCTCCGCCGGGCCCGCCTCCAGGGCCATGGTGCTGCGCCCTGGGGTATCCCAAGGGCTGGGGTCTCCTCAGCTTCTCCCTAGCAGTGGATGAGCACCTCAGTCGGAGTCTGGGGAGGGGAACTGGCCCTGAAGGAGATGAACCCCAAAGCCAAATCTAGCCAGGATGAGCAGTGTGAATCCGGGGTGTGGCACGTGGAGCTCAGGCTTCGGGACGACTTGGTAGGGTGTGGTGGACAAATGGGTGACCCCGTGGCCCCCCTTAGACCTTGGAGAGGCCCTTGTTACCCCTTGCCCCAGCCCCATGCAGTAGCTGAAGCCCCATCCCAAAACCCCAAACCCACAGGGGTCCTAGAAGGCCCGCTTTTTGTCTCATACGTCCACGCCAGGAAGCCTGTCTGAGAACCCCCACTTTCCAGATGGTGGGGCCTAGCCAGGACGGGGTCAGAGCGAGCTGGCTCGGGGCAGCCCAGGAGATGCTCCTTCTGCTTCGTCACCTCTTCTGGACTCAGGCAGGAGAGGTGGGCAGGCAGGTCGAAGGGTCAAATGACCGCAGCTCCAGAGATGAGGCTGGGGCCAGGGACAGGGCAGGGCGGCTCTCCCACCCGGAGGTCCCCTAGGCCCCACTCTGAACACCTCAGTGCCAGGGATAGGTAAGAACGGCCCTGCATGGGCACCAGGAGGCCTAGGACGCCCCATTGTGATGAGGAACGCCCCTGACAGCAGCTGCTCTGGCCGTCCCTTGGGCCATGTGCCAGGGGCTTCCAGGCCTCCTGGTCCAGAGCAGTGGCCACTGGATTACATGGTGGGGTGGCCGCATTGTGGGGGCTCCTCTCCAGGCACCCGGGTTCCTCCCTTCCTCCAACTCCCATGCACCAAGGTAGCCCCAAGATGGTGGCCCTCCCCCACCCATCCGCAGGTCCCTTGCCGAGCGCCCTGGGGTTTGTGGAAGGATCTCCAGCTCCACTCACAGCCACCTTCCATCCCCACATCAGGGAGCCCAGGGCTGGAGACAACAGCCCCATTTTACTGAGGCCAGGGGCTGTGGACCCGAGAGGACAACCAGCCAGGATAGAATGGGCTGGGGGGGATGCAGGATGGGGGTCTGTAGGCCCAGCGCAGGAGGACGCCCCACAGCAGCTTCCAAGGCTGGACCTGGGCCCCTTCCCAGGCCCCAGACTTCAGGGTGATCAGGACTGTGGGTGGACACTAACCATGCCTCCTCTCCAACCTGCAGCCCCCAGGGCTGGGGAGGCACAGGGGGCCCCATCCCGAGGAGCAGCTGCCGCCCCGGTCCCAGGGATGACAGATTCTCCTCCGCCAGGTGAGTCCCAGCCAACCCCTCGCTCTGAGGGAACATGTCCCACACAGGCACCCACTCTGGCTCCGAGACAGGGTGCTGGCTCCCGCTGGGTCTGAGGGGCTGCTGAGTTGGGCTGGCCTGGGCCTCACGTGCTGTGGCCGCAGTAACAGTAGCAAGCATTGCGGTGTGGCGGTAAGCTCACCATCACGTGCCCCAGGGCTGTTTATCCCCGTCTTACACGTTTGGAAATGGAGCCTGGAGAGGAGAGGTGACCCCCAGGAGCCTCTGGCGGCACTGTGGGTGTGAGAAGACGCCTGGGGCCTGTGGGTTCCCTGGGAGGAGGAGTGTTCCACCATGGCCCTGACTGTCCTGAATACAGCAGGGACCCGGTGTCCCCGGTGAGAGTGCCTGATGCCTCAGACAGGACCAGTTGGGGGCTGGCGCAGGGGCCCCCAACCTAACACTGGAAGGCCGGGAGGGAGGCCTGTGTCCCCCCGGTCCCATCTCGGCTCTGCCGTGTGGTCTCGGAGGAGTCCTGGGCCTCTGGGCCTGGGGTGGGAACGGTGGTGACGCCCACCGCCGCAGGGCTGCAGGGCCAAGCTCAGTGCTGACCAGCGCCGGGTGCCCACCAGCGGCTGAGACGCGCGTCCAGGGAGGTTTTCCTCCTGGGGCTTTGAGAGCCAGCAAAGCGCCCCGTCAGTGCCAGCGCCCTGGGCGGCCTCCCGGCTCCCTGTAGCCGGGCTCAGTTGTGCGTCTTCAGCGACCGCGCAGCGAGTGCTCTGCCCGGGCCTCGGGATTCCGGAGGGGGCTGGGGGGCCGCGGTCCGAGGCGCGTTTGCGTCAGCCCCGGGTTTCGGCGG
>PVKP010037042.1:0-21960 GCA_004027715.1 Plecturocebus donacophilus | reverse complement strand
AATGATGATGACGTGTATGTGTGTGATGATAGTAATGATGACATGCATATGTGATAGTAGTGATGATGTGTATGTGTGTGGTGATAGTAATGATGACGTGTGTGATGATTATAGTAATGATGATGTGTCTGTGATGATAGTAATGATAATGACCTGTGTGTGATGATAGTAATGACGATGTGTGTGTGTGTGTGATGATAGTAATGACGATGTGTGTGTGTGATGATAGTAATGACGATGTGTGTGTGTGTGATGATAGTAATGATGATGTGTGTGTGTGATAGTAATGATGACATGTGTGTGTGATGATAGTAATGATGACGCATGTGCATGAGAGTAATGATGATGACGTGTATGTGTGTGATGATAGTAATGATGACATGTATGTGTGATAGTAGTGATGATGATGTGTATGTGTGTGATGATAGTAATGACGTGTGTGTGATTATAGGATGATGATGTGTGTGTCTGTGATGATAGTAATGATAATGACCTGTGTGTGTGCGATAGTAATGATGATGATGTGTGTGTGATGATAGTAATGATGATGACCTGTGTGTGTGTGATAGTAATGATGACATGTATGTATGTGATGATAGTGATGATGATGTGTATGTGTGATAATAGTAATAATGTGTATGTATGTGATGATAGTAATGATGACATGTGTGTGTGATGATAGTAATGATGATGTGTGTGTCTATGATGATAGTAATAATGACCTGTGTGTGTGTGATGATAGTAATGATGATGACATGTGTGTGTGATGATAGTAATGATGACGTGTGTGTGTGAGATGACAGTAATGATGACGTGTGTGTGTGATGATAGTAATGATGATGTGTGTGTGATAGTAATGATGTGTGTGTGTGATGATAGTAATGATGATGACATGTATGTGTATGATGATAGCAATGATGATGATGTGTATGTGTGATAGTAGTGATGATGACGTGTATGTGTGTGATGATAGTAACGATGATGTGTGTGTGTGATAGTAATGATGACATGTATGTGTGATGATAGTAATGATGATGACATACATATGTGGTCATGTATCAGATGTTGATGAGTGTCTTGGAGAAAAGTGAAGCTGAGATAGAGAGACAGGGAGTGCAGTAGGGGTTGGGGGAAGGTGAGGAGGGCCCTACTGGGAAGACGGCATTTGGACAGAGCCCTGGGTGGAAGGGAGGGAGCTGCCATGTGGTTATCTAGGGGACAGCAAAGGGTAAGTCCCTTCGAGAGGAAACAACTATGAGCCCATTAGAGAGCAAGGTCAAGGTGAGGCCCAGGGGTGGGGAGTGGAGCACGGGGGCCCAAGATCATGGGCAACCTTCTAGGTGTTCGTGAGGACTTTGGCATTGACTCTGGGCCAGATGTCGGCCAGATGGGTCTGGCCTTATTTGCAGCATGGAGTCTGTATCACATGGCCCTCCTTCCATGGGCTTTTGAGTCACCACAGAGGTCATTACCAGGCTGTAGAGCAGGAGTCCACCACCTGCAGCCCTGTAGCCCTTGAGCCAAATCCTACCTGCTTGTTTTTCTGCAAAGCTGTGCACAGGTGAGCCAGCCACTTCCCTCTTACCTGCTCAGTGAGATTTCTTCATACATTTGTGATGCCATTGGTAATTGTTTGTCACATTGTGTATTCCATCCTGCGAGCTTCCTGACTTCCTAAATGATTTTTTGTTGAGGTGCATACTTTGAGATTCACTCTTGATTCTGTAAAGGTCCATGGGTTTTGGCAAATGCATAGTGTTGTGTACCCTCCATTACTGTGTCATACAGAATGGTTTCACCACCCTGGAAAAACCTGTGCATCACCATTCGTCTTCTCCCTTTCCCTTTAAACCCCTGGCAACCACAGACCTTTTCATCACCTCTGTGGTTTTGCTTTTCCAGAATGTCATCTAATTGGAATCATATAGTATGTGGCCTTTTTAGACTGGTTTCTTTCACTTTGCAATACGCATTTAAGATTCATTTGCATCTTTTGTGTCTTCATGGCTCATTTCTTTTTATTGCGTAACAATATTCCATTGAATGGATGTATCACACGTTGTTTATCCTTTTGCCTCTGAAGGGCATCCTGATTACTTCCAGTTTTGGGTGATTATGAATAAAACTGCTACAAACATCTGTGTGCAGGTTTTTGTGCACATACAAGTTTTCAGATCAGTTGAGTAAACACCTAGAGGTGTGACTGGCATGGTAAGACTATGTCTAGCTGTGTATGAACCTCTACTTTTTAAAGTATTATGGTAAGGGTGTGACTACCTGTGTATGGACCTGTGATTTCTCTTTTTTTTTTTTTTGAACAGAGTCTCACTCTGTTGCCCATGCTGGAGTACAGTGGTGCGATCTTGGCTTGCTTCAACCTCCACCTCCTGAGTTCAAGCGATTCTCATGCCTCAGACTCCCCAGTAGCTGGGACTGTAGGTGCATGCCACCACACCCAGATAATTTTTGTATTTTTTAGTAGAGATGGGGTTTCACTATGTTGGCCAGGCTGGTCTCAAAGTCGTGACCTCAGCTAATCCGCCTGCCTTGGCCTCCCAAAATGCTGGGATTACAGGCATGAGTCACGACACCCAGCCAGACTTCTGCTTTTTAGAGAATTATGGTAAGGCTGTGTCTAACTGTTCATGCACCTCTGCTTTTTAGAGTATTAAAATGGAAGGAACCTGTGACATTTTTTGGTCTGTGTCCCTTTTACAACGCCATGTTACTCTTTTTCTATTTCTGGAGCCTTGATTGAAATTTCTCCAGAGGAGCGTTAAAATTCAAATTGTTTTCAGTGAAATTTAAAATTATGATGGAACTTCTAAGAGTAGATTCTTAAAAATCTTTTTAATTTTAAAATTTATCCCCAGTGGGTTCTATCCTGAGAATTTAATAGATCGGCTGACTTAGAAGTTGAGGTAATTGAGATACAACAGTAAAAAGTTAAAAATAATCATTACTAGCATTCCTGGAGGCTTTGGGAGTGACAGGTACATTTAATTTGAAATTGCAAGGAAGGTGTTTCAGTGGACTTTATTTCCGGAGATATTTAAGGTTCTCTCCATGTAAGGACATTAGAATCTAAATTATTTCTGACCAGTGCAAAAACTTGAAACATGTCAGAAACCTATTGTTATAAAAGGAGGAACAAAATGGAACAGGAAAGAGGCCTGGATTTTTTTTCAGCTTTCTTTTTATCTTTTCAATTATGACATTATAGTTTCATAATATTGATTTATAATATTGACATGTAATAACATGTTGTGCATACTTAAAGTGTACAAATTAGAGTTTTGGCTTATGCACATCAGACTCTCTGTACAATCAAGATAATGAACACATTTGTCACCTTCTGAAGAGTCCTCCAGCCTCTCTGTAACCCATCCCCCTGTCCCTGTCCCCAGGCAGCAACTTATCTACCACTTTTAATCACTGTAGATTAGTTAGCATTATCTAGAATTGTATGTACATTTATATATTACGTATAATTTTACATAAATTATATACATGGAATCGTACAGAAAATACTCTTGGTCGGGGGCGATTTTTTTGCTTTTTGGCATAATTACTGTGAGATTCATGCATATGTTGGGTGGATCAGTCCTTTATTTATTGCTGAGTAGTGTTCATTCTATTCCATGGTGCTGTGGACTGAATTGTACCCCCCGCCCCAAAATTCATATGCTGAAGCCCTAGCCCTCAAAGTGACTGTATGTGGTGATAGGGCTTTTAGGAGGTAATTAAGGTTGACTGAGATCATAAGGGCGAGTCATAATTCATTAGGATGGGTGGCCTCACCAGAAGAGGAGGAGAGAGAGATCTCTCTTTCTGCCACATGAGGATGCAGCAAGAAGGCAGCAGACTGCAAGCCGGGAAGAAGGCACACCTCAGACCCTGGCCATGACGACACCTGACCTTGGACCTCCAGCCTCCTGAACCAGGACAGAGGAACTGTCTGTTGTTTAAGCCACCCAGTCTATGGTGTTTAGCCAACTAAGACATGGATACACCACAATTTGTTTTTCATCTACCTGTTGATAGACATTCTATTTATTTACTTACTTATTTATTTTTGAGACAGAGTCTCATGCTATGGCCCAGGCTGGAATGCAGTGGCACAATCTCTGCTCACTGCAACCTTCGCTTTCTAGGTTCAAGCAATTCTCCTGTCTCAGCCTCCTGAGTAGCTGGGATTACAGGTGCCTGCCACCACGCCTGGCTAATTTTTATATTTTTTGTAGAGATGGAGTTTCGCCATGTTGGCCAGGCTGGTCTCGAACTTCTGACCTCAGATGATCTACCCACCTCAGCCTCTCAAAGTGCTGGGATGACAGGTGTGAGCCACCACACCCAGCCTGATGGACATTTTATTTGTTTCCAGTTTGACTATTACAAAGAATGCTGCTCTGAGCAGCCATGTACAGGTCTTTGTGGGGACACGTGCTTTCATTTTTATTGGGTAAATATCTTGGAGTGGACTGGCTGGGTTATATGGTAGGTGCATGTTTTACTCTTCAATAAACTGCCCAACTGTTTCCTAAGGTGTCTGTACCACTTTATATTCACATGAGCAGCATGTGAGCGTTCCTCCTCCCCTACTTCAGTCCTGAGGCCTGAATTTTGAATTGCTCTTCCTTAGATGGTCCACCTAGAGGGCTCAGTGCTGGCTGTGACATGGCCAGTAGAGGCAGGACAGGCAGTTGCTTCTCTCTGGAGCTTTCCTTCATACTCTTCATGTTGTCTCTTGAGAATGTTTAGGTTTCTTTTTCTTTTTTTTCCCTTCCCTGCAGTCCAAAGTCACATGAGAATTGTTTTATGCCTATATTAATGTGCTTTCTATAAAAATTTAGAGTGACAATATATGTATCCTCTCTGACTTGTCTTTTTTACCTTGCTTTTCCTAATTATTTACTTGCAGACATCCTGGGGAGGGTTTCTGGGCTGTAATGTATCAAAAGAAATCTAGGTTTTAGAGTCAGACCGACCTGGATTTGAATTTAGGCGTCATGGCTTAGCTGTGTGGCAAGTCATGTGAGCTGAGCTTCAGTTTTGTCATCTGTTTCAAAACTTTTCTTTGGTTTAGAGGATGGGGCCTGCTGCGTTGCCCAGGTTGCAGTGCAGCGACTATTCACAGGAGTAATCACAGCACACTGCAGCCTCCAACTCCTGGCCTCAGGCGATCCTCCTGCCTCAGCCTCCTGAGTAGCTGGGACCACAGGCACACCACCACCAACCACTCCCGGCCCCTCCTCTGTTTTTAAAAAGTGTGTGTGGAGAGGTTATTACCCAGCTTGCATTGTTTTTATAAAGCTTAAATATAATGCATTGAAAACATCTTTATTCATTGAATATCTGGGATAATGTATTAATTTTCCAGGGTTATACCTGTAATTATAAGTTGCATTTTCTGTTTCACAATGGTTGACCTACCACCCACTAAGTGACCAGCAGAGGAACTGACGTTTTCATGGGTGCCACTGTTAGAGGGAGGCCACAGAGAATATGGTGAAATGCAATGGCTTTGCCAGGGCTTAGGGTGGCCTTGCAATGTTTAACAATGTTTAAGGCTGAGTGTGGTGGCTCACGCCTGTAAACTCAGCACTTTGGGAGGCTGATGCGGGTGATCACAAGGTCAGGAGTTCGAGACCATCTTGCCCAACATGGTGAAACCCCGTCTCTACTAAAAGTACAAAAATTAGCTGGGCATGGTGGTGGGTGCCTGTAATCCCAGCTACTCAGGAGGCTAAGGCAGGAGAATCGTTTGCACCCGGGAGATGGAGGTTGTAGTGAGCCGAGATTGCACCACTGCACTCCAGCCTGGGTGACAGGGCAAGACTCTGTCTCAAGAAACAAACAAACAAACAAGCAATGTCTCAGGCTTTCTTTAGCCATTTGCACTGTAGTGGGGATGTATTTCGTGTGCATATTTATTTATGTACTTCCACCAGGGCAATTCCTGCCTGAATGTAATTCATCAATGTACCAATGTACCCTGTTTGGGAATTCCCAGCCTCTTTAGGGACTGCTTAGTCTGTTTTTAGGGAGAACAGGAACACATCCTGGCTCCAAGAGGCAGTTTCCCAGGCTTCTGGGATCCTAGCCGGTATGTGTTGCCTGCCTTTTGCAGTACTTGAGCCCACGGGTGGCAACGATGCTGCCTCTTGGCCTGCGGAATCCTTTGTCCAGCTGGCCAAGGTGTGTTGACAGTGCATGAGGCCTTCCCTCCCATAGAGAAGTGGGGGCTTATTCTTTGATGGCTGGGTCAGACTGCTCACTGACGTTGCTGGAGTTTGGAAGGTTGTTGCGAAATGGGCAGCCTGGTGATTGACGTTAGCATGGTCAGGTAGGCTAGCACTGTGAGGGAAGTGGGAGGGGTGGGTGTTGATAGGCAGGGGATTTGCTGTGCCAGGTGGAGGTGTCTTGAGGCCTTCTCTGCTCTGCCCGACCGCTGGGTTTCAAATCCCCTGCAGCGTTCCTCCTTAGAGCCGGCTGGCTTTCTTGGCATCATTTGGTTTAGTTGCTAGGAAGCAGAATAAGGCAAATGCAACTTCCTTTTGACTTACTCACATTGAACCATCTGCTTATTCCTTCTCATGGCCTTCAAACTTGGCGAGGAGTGTTGAGAAGAGGGTCGAGCAGAGCATCTGTGCTCATCCTTCCTGGAAATGGAATGCTTTCTAATAACTCTTTAACCCTCTCAGTCCAAATTCATCGCAGTTCGTCTCAGCTAATGGTTTGGAGCAAGCATTTTCTTCTTCAATTTTGCCCCTTATTTTCGTGTTAGATTTAGAGTGATGTTAACCATGCGGCTCTTAAATGAGGAGGATGGTGGCTACATATGTCAAGATATATCTGGCATGTAAATATTGATAAAAATGGTCTTACTTGAGGTTATGTAACACTTGGAATGGATGATGCACACAGATTATGTAGGAATTTTCTATCATAAACTCCATTGTGAAGTCGGTGTCAGACACATTAAAGGCGGCAGATGATCCAGAAAAATGTATAGTGCTGTTGAGGGAGCCTCTATCAAAGAAATGTTCTAAACAAAACCAGTGATACTTGTTTTTTATAATTGCCAGCTACTGCCGGCGTTTACCTGTTTACTTTCGGGTTGAGTGTCTTTCGGTTGGGCAGGTCAGATGCATTGTGCAGAAGCCCTTTTCTGCTGGCGAGTTTCCTGCCTCTCCCTGTGCCAGTGCTGTGTCTTCAGTTGTCAACTCTGCAAAAGTAGTTGAACAAACAAAATAGGCAGAAATAGAAATAGGCATTACAACATAGAGTTAGAGCTTCTGAAAAAAGTCTTGAGAAAAGCCATTGTTTGAAATTTTAAAATCCAGTTTAACTGAGGATCGAATCACCCCTGAGTGTACCAGAACTGTGGAAACTAATGTAGCAACTATGGGAAATAATTTCTTTTGAAGTGTAATTTTGTCTTTGTTGTTTTTTTTTTTTTTTCAGTAAGCTATATAAACCTTTCCTGCCAACTTCTCATTCACCTCAAGAAGGCTACTTAAGGGAGGGTGAAGGCATGCTAAGGTAAAATTTTCTTGTTGTGGCGCAATTTGCTAAAAGCTTTAGTAGTAATTCAAATGCTTTCTGACTGTGCAGATTTAGATGGTTGTTAAAATTGATGTCATTTATATTTGCTTTAGGGAAGTAGTCTCTCAGGTCAGGTTGACCAGATTAAGCCATTCTGCTTTAACTTTTACCTTCCTGTAGTCATTTAGACTCTAGTGGCTAAAACACACCTACAGACTGAAGGGACTCAGCCCCCAGGCCTTTTTGTTCGTCCACTCTCTTGGAGTGGGTCACCTGCTTCATGGGTTATCCATAGCAGACCCTCGAATCCCTTCCTCCACACACTCACACCTTACCCTCTTCATTTTGTTACCCTCTAACCATTGGTAGATGCTCAAAAATCCAAATGCATTCTATTGTAATACAAATCAGAACTCCAGAGCCAAATATAAATATAAGTCACTTAAAACTGAACTGGATTATCTTTTCCCCCAGAAATGGATAGATACGTAAGAGCATGTAATAATAAAAAGTGGGTTATCCACAGCAGACCCTTGAACAAAAAGGGTCTTAACAAAAATGAAAAGGGAAGATCAAAAGCTAGGAGTTTGAGGCCAGCCTGGGCAACATAGTAAGATCCCGTCTCTACAAAAAAAAAAAAAGATAAAATAAACATCCCTTTTCGGAACTCTCAAATCCCCCCCTCTCACTTTTTTTTTTTTAACTGAAATGACTGGCCCTGGCATACTCTCCTGAACTTGCTTCTTTCACCTAATTGTGTTTTATAAAGAAGTCTTCATCCTCATTGTTTGTAGCATTCTGTGTACCACTGTGTAGCATTCTTGAGTATGTAAATCACCTTTTTTTAATTTTAAATTAAGACGGAGTCTCTCTCTGTTGCCCAGTCTGGAGTGCAGTGGCACAATCTTGGCTCACTGCAACGTCCACCTCCTGGATTCAAGCTATTCTCCTGCCTCAGACTCTTGAGTAGCTGAGATTACAGGCATGCGCCACCACATCGGCTAATTTTTGTGTTTTAGTAGAGACAGGGTTTCACCAGGCTGGTCTCTAACTCCTGACCTCAAGTAATCTGCCTGCCTCGGCCTCCCAAAGTGCTGGGATTACAGGTGTGAGCCACCGTGCACAGCCTGGAGTATGTATCACTTTTGAAAGTGACTTTATTTCGTTTACTCTAGCTTTTATATTCAGCAGTGAAGTTCCTCTAAGTAACTAAATGGGTAAATCAACATGTAAGTTCAAGATTCTTGCCTTGAATCCTTCTCTGCAGTTTTGGTAAAAGCAGTTTTCCTTGAACTGTATTTGAATTGATTTATACATATATGAACCTCGACAGGGCCTCTCTCTCACCTGCATTAAAGATGAGATTTGTGTCAGATTAGATTAATAATTCAGAATTGAAAAATGCTTTCCTCAACTGTGGAAGCACTTGGAAGTGTAGAATTCAGGAGTGCCTGTTCATGGAGGTTAGTTTTTCTCAGTAACATTTTCTACAGAGAAACCTGGAATGCCTGTACTGTCGGGTGGTTTTCTGAAGGAGATTTTCTTAGCCTTGGCCTGAAAGAAACCTACAGGCAGAGATGGATCACAATGGCCAGCACCGACTGGGGGCCTGCACCGCATCAGGCACCATTCTGAGAATATTGCCTATATTCGTTCATTCAATCTCATAACAGCACTAAGAGGTAGGTTTTATTAATAATCCCCATGTTACAGGTGAGGAAACTAAGTCATGACGATGTTAAGTAACCCATTCAAGGCTACCTAGCTTGTAAGTGACAGAGCTGAAATTCAGACCCAGACAGTTGCATTGTCAATATTAGGCTGCCTTCCCTGGATGACCAGGTACTGTCTTCCCAGGCTCCGACCAGCCACGTCTAATTATTTGGTGGTGGTGGTGTTTACCTGCTACTTCATTAAAAGAAAGTGTCCATGGCCAGGTATAGTGGCTCATGCCTGTAATCCTACCACTTTGGAAGACTAAAGTGAGTGGATCACTTGAGGCCAGGAGTTTGAGACCAGCCTGGGCAACGTAGTGACCCCATCTCTACAAAAAAATAAAAAGATTAGCTGGGTATGGTGGCATGCATCCATACTCCCAGCTACTCAGGAGGCTAAGGTGGGAAGATCGCTTGAGCCCAGGAGTTCTGGGCTACAGCAAGCCAGGATCATGCTACTGATCATGCCCACGCTGTGGGCAACAGAGCGAGACCCTGTCTCTAAAAACAATGACAAAAGAAAGTGTAAGAGTGTGAGGGAAAGCCAGCAAGAACAAAAGGCAACAAGAGTTTGGAAAAGCAGGTGGCTTACAGAACAGCCTCGAGAACCAACGAGCGGTGTTCGTCCGAGTCAAGTAGACAAAGATGCAGCCTGCTCTGGCGAGGGAAGCGCGGTGTGCAGCTCAGGATTCTCAGGGCGGTAGGGGGAGGCATGGACTCAGGCAAGAGCTTTGCCTGAAAACGTCTGTGTCTGTCGGGAGGCTGGCTGTGGACAGCAACCCGAATAAACAGCAGAAAGGGGAGAAGCGCAGGGGCGAACACTCGCAGGCAGCTTGCTGAGTAGTCATAGTTTGCAGAGTGCACTTCGGGGCCGCCCTGCCATGCAGCCTGATGCCTCTGGTGAGAAACAGCTAATTGCTGCCTGCCGGCATGGTTCAGTCCCTGTCAGGACATTCCTTGTGGACAGAAACATTGGTGTCTGGATCCTGGGGAGCCACAGTAAAAAAGTCTGATTTAGGGTACAGCGTGCATCTACTTCTCCCTTTCTTCTGTTAAATCATAGCAAAAGGGACTATTTAGGCGGCTGATAGATGACCCAGCATCTGCCCACTGTTTTGCATGCTGTTAGCAAGGGAAAATAGCTTGCTCACAGGCGCTGTGGAGCGTTTAGAAGTAAAGGGAGCAGATCTTGTTCATTCATTCTTTACCCATATCCATATCCAATGAAGACCTTTCGAGAGGAGAACCCCTTCTTTTAAAGATGAATGCTTCTGATAAAATTATCTTCTGATAAAATTATCTCAGACCCTTTGGGCTAAACATCTTAAAGGGTGAATATATAGTTCCAGCTCTCTTTCTGTCTGATCTGTGACAAGGATCAATGGCTCCGTATAGCATTTTTCATCCCTGTGGGCAAAAGGAAACAAATGGAAAGGGCAGAAAATCCTAGAAATTTATAAAATGCTAAAATGAGAGCGGACTATGGAGTGACACTGACCTGCAAATAGACACAGCCTTTAGTGACTATAGATTGCACTGAGAGATCTGGTATTTGCTTTTTGGCTTTTAGGGGTATATTTAGAGGGGAAAATACATCCACACAATATTTTTTAAAAATTTCATGCATCCAACAGCGCTGGAGGATTACCAGGGAAATGTGGCTGATTCTTTAGAAGGGAACGAGGACAACCAGGGTCCACCCTGGTGCTCTCTCTTCAGCAAGAATCCTGTTGGCCACGTGCGGTGGCTCATGCCTGTAATCCCAGCACTTTGGGAGGCAAAGGTGGGTGGATCACCTGAGGTCAGGAGTTTGAAACCAGCCTGACCAATATGGTGAAGCCTGTCTCTACTAAAAATACAAAAATTAGCTAGGCGTGGTGGTGGGTGCCTGTAATCCCAGCTGCTTTTAAAGATGAACGTTTCTGATAAAATTATCTCAGACCCTTTGGACTAAACACCGTGCAGCCTGATGCCTCTGGTGAGAAAACAGCTAATTGCTGTTAGTGTTCTGACTTTAAACCCCACCAGCAAACATGGCACTGTCCCCATGAACTTTTAAAATGGCTATGCTGTCTGGGCACAGTGGCTCCCACCTGTAATCCCAGCACTTTGGGAAGCTGAGTCCAGCAGATGACCTGAGGCTGAGGCAGGAGAATTGCTTAAACCTGGGAAGCAGAGGTTGCAGTGAGCCGAGATTGCACCATTGCACTCCAGCCTGGGTGAAAGAGTGAGACTCTGTCTCAAAAACAAACAAGCAAAAAACCCCAAAAAACAGAAACGAAAACAAACAAAAATAATCCTGTAGCAGTTCTAGTGAGTTTCTTGTCTGTTCTTGGTGGCAGTGTTGTCTTTCATTTACCCTTTTGGAAGGAGACCCTGAAAACCTTTAGCCTTTGCTTTTTGGCTGCGCAAAAACACAAACGCATCGATGTTTTTCAGATGATGCCAACGTCAGGGACACTCAGAAAGAGAAGGTTTTCCAGCCTTTTCATGAAGTGATTTAGAAAGAGCAGAAGTGAGAGAGGCCCTTGGATCGTGTTATTGTTTGTATTCACAAACAACCGAGGTAGTATTATTCCTTCGTCTCAAATGAGGTTGTGTACAAACCGAATAATTCAGTGTCCAGTCTTGAGCACACAAGTCGCCGAGCGCCGAGCCTCCCACAACGCTCTGTCAGAGCACTGCTTTAGGAATTTTGAGAGTGATGCTCTTGGTGTCACTGGTGGTAGCGTCACTGGTGGTGCTAGAGTGACCTGAAGGTGGAGACGTTTCTGAAGATTACTTTCTTATGCATCTTCTCTGTGTTGGTTGAGGGTGTTTTTTTTTTTTTTTTTTTTTTCAGGGAACATCTATCAGTTTTTCAATTTGGGGAAAAAAAAAGCTATTTTGGGAGATGGGGAGGGGGTACCATGTGCCGTGCACTATTCTGGGCTCTTGGGGATACTTTGGTGAACACAACAGGCAAAACCACTGCCCCTGGGCACTGACAGCCACTGAGCTTTCAAAGAAGGCTTCCTCTCATTTCTGAACTGCTTCTCCAACTCCTCTCTGCCTTGTCTGTGTGGTTTTGTCTTTGGTCTGGGGTGCGTGTTTCCTCCTCTTCACCTGCTGAGCTCATGTGGGCCACTTAAACGCAGTGGCAGCCTGGTCCTCTGGGAGTCCTGCCCTGCTGCCCCTGCCCTCTAGGCTGTGTTCAGCTCATGCGCTGGACCCATGTAGTGTCCTGGTCTCCGACAACACTGGCTGGCACTCACTGTGCTGTGGGAGACATATTGGTTTGCTGCTGTCCCCTATCTTGAGGACAGACGGACTTAATATGTGTTGATAACTGTGTCTCTGGGTGATGTCAGGTTTCATTGTGCCTGGCAAACAGCCTGGTGTGTAGACAAACGGCTGAGTGGAGGTGCACACTTACTCTGGGTTAGCTGCTCACCGAGAGACGCTGACTCAGGTGTGTTGAGCACGGACAATCCCAGCACAGGAGGCCAGGCACACACGGGGCACAGCTCTGCACTGGGCTTTCTCACTTTTTAAACATGAAAATCTGCAATCTTAAATTAAGGTGATTCAGAATGTTTAGCATGACATCCCCTTTGCAGAAATCGACTTTATTTGTCGACAGCATCTTTTCTCTAAGAGTTTTTGGAAGCAAAAATACAGCTCCATCTCATTTGGAGGGTATTTGGGTTGGACCTTGGGAGACAGTGTACTAGAAGAAATGAGGTCAGTCACAGCATGCGGGTAGAGAGGACAATTCCTTTTACATTCGAAAATGATGGAATTTCTTTTTAATAATTGAAAGACAACCAGACATGCCCAGGATTAATTTGATCATATAGTAATTTAAACCCAATTTTGAACCCAGAGGCAGTAAAGACCCAGCATGCACAGTGGCTTTGTTTCCTGCAAAGCTGTAATACTTTGCTACAAAACTGTACATCACCCAGGGTCACTGCATTAATCTTTGACCAGATTCGCTTTCTCAAGACTTGTGGCAACCATCACATCTGACTTGTAGCATCTTATGCTTAAAACAAAAAAAAATTTTTTTTGAGACAAAATCTCCCTCTGTCACCCAGGCTGGAGTGCAGTGGTGCAATCTTGGCTCACTGCAATCTCCACCTCTGGGGTTCAAGTGATTCTCCTGTCTCAGCTTCCTGAGAAGCTGGGATTACAGGTGCACACCACCACGTCTGGCTAATTTATTATTATTATTATTTCTAGTAGAGATAAGATTTCACCATGTTGGCCAGGCTGGTCTCGAAGTCCTGACCTTGTGATCCACCTGCCTCAGCATCCCAAAGTGCTGGGATTACAGGCATGAGCTACTACTCCTGGCCCTTCTTTCATTTGTTTTTATTTTTTAAATTTAGATATGGGGGTCTCACTATGTTGCCCAGGCTGGTCTCGAACTGATGGCCTCCGGCAATCCTTCCACCTTGGCCTCCCAAAGTGCCAGGATTACAGGTGTGAGCCACCATGCCTGGCTATGTGATTCTTTTAGAATTGTGACTGACTCCAGCTGCCACTGGACTTACACAGCCCTGATATTCTTGCCACCTTCCCATCTACATAGCCGGGCCAACTGGTGTTAATTTGAGGGCAGCCTTTTGTAATGGAGAGGAGTGGAGGTTGTCTTTCTTCTCCCCATCCATCTGGAATGGCTTTTAGAAAGGACTCCTCGGATGTCACCCAGCCTGGTGATCTGGGTTCTAGCAGTTAGCCATGGATTAGGAAACTGGGTGGAAGCAGCTTCGGAACTCTTTGGTCACCACATAGACTGCAGCCACCAGGGAACCCTTGAACCAGAGCTCCCTGCTGACTCTGCTGTCTGATGTCAGGAAGGTGTGTGGCGATAAATTCGTGGTCTAATTCATCCCTTTATACTCCAAAACAGTAATTAATTTTCAAATCATGCCATCTAAATATGACTTATTTTTGTGATCATTTTGAATCATGGGCTGTCACTCCATAGATATGAACCATGTCTTATTTTTCTTGTTTGCCTTTTGGATTTATTTTCTGAAATTATCCATCCTTTTCTAAATTACCAGAAAAGCATTTTTCCTATTATCATATTAATTCATAATTCACAAAACATACATTTAATGTGCCCCTGTTGTATGTAAAGCTCTGTGCTTGCACAGGAAGAAACATAATTAATAATTCCTATTCGTAGGACATGTAGTCTAATAAGAAAAAATGTGTACATAAATAACAAATAGAAGTCCTGACATGCTAATTGTGTTTCCACCCCAAGAAGAGGGTACAATTGAGGAAGAGTGGATTATCATTGTATGGGGGCTTCAAGGAGATAAATCAAGGGGGTTTCAGGGAGTAACATCCTCTGAATTGAGCCTTTGAGGGAAGGGCTGGGACAGGTCCAGCTAACAGACAGGCAGAGAGGACACAGCTGGAGGAAAAGGGTGGAGAGAGTGCATCGTCCAATGATCACAAGAAATTACATCTGGGAAGAGAATAGGTTGTTTGGAGCCCAGTAGGTCACAAAGCGTGTGAAGATAGATTGAAGCCATGTCTTGCCAGGACTGTGAGTGCTAGGGTGAGGCATTTAGGATACCAAGCAGTTTACTGTGGCATTTTTGAAAGCAGTACTTTTAATAAGATTATTCAGAGACTGAAGTGTAGGAGGGATTGGAGCGGGAAAAGAAATTGTGGTAGAGGCCTTTGCAAGTTTCTAAGCAAACACTGGGCAAAAATGGAAGCATGAACCCAGTGGAGAGGTCTAGGGCAGATTCCCTGGGACTAGGGGATTAGGGCTGAGGAAATGAGAGAGGAGATGACTTTGGGTATTGATCCTGCATTAGTTACAGGATGGGCGATGTTGACTGAAGTGGCTCCCGTGCCATTCCTTCACTTTTATGTGTGTATATGTGTATGAATGAATGCATGAGCTAGGGGCTCACTGTAGCTCACTGCAGCCTTGAACTCCGGGCCCAAAGTGATCTTCCTGCCTCAGTCTCCTGATTCTTAGGACTACAGGCATGTGCCACTACACCTGGCTAATTTTTAAAATTTTTTCTGTAGAGAGAAGGTTTTGCTATGTTGCCCAGGCTGTTCTCAAACTCCTGGCCTCAAGCGATCCTCCCAGCTCAGCCTCCCAAAGTGTCGAGATTACAGCATGGGCTCCTTCTTTCACTTTTTAGCAAGGAATCATCTTGGTGGTAACGACCACAAGTATGGGTCTGTTCCTGGAACTAACTGTGGATGAGCCTTTTCTCATTTTCCTGAATATAAGTTTCTCCTCTGTTCTTTAAAACAATCTTTAAGTTTCTTTTGTGATCTTTCAATTGAAATGATTTCATCAAATAGCACTAGAATGTTTCTGTTTTGAAAAAGGACAGTTTTAAAATGAGAAAGAACATTCATAGTGCTTACCCAGTGTATCATGCCAAATGAAAATATATCCCCTGCTTTCCCTATATAATCATTGACATAGTCAACCATGTGAAGACACTACCTCTCCAAAAGAGTAAGTTTCCTGTTTGTCAGAGTTGTTTCCAGTTCTCTTAACTGATTCCATCAGACAGACTGCATAGCCTTAAATGTTTCAGTGTGTCTAAGAGTGAAAACTAGTTGTGGGAATTTGTGTGTGTGTGTGTGTGTGTGTGTGTGTGTGTGTGTTTGAGACAGGGTCTTGTTGTGTCACCCAGGCTGGAGTACAGTGGTGTGATCATAGCTCACTACAGTTTCAATCACCAGGCTCAAGTGATCTTCCTGCCTCAGTTTCCAGAGTAGCTGGGACCACAGGTACATGCCACCATGCTCAGCTAATTTTTTTTTCTTATTATTTGTAGAAATGGGGGTCTTATTATGTTGCTCAGGCTGGTCTTAAACTCCTGGGCTCAGGTGATCCTCCTGCCTTGGCGTCCCAAAGTACTGGGATTACAGGTGTGAGCCACCGTGCTGAGTTCATGAATGATTTAAAAAAATGTATAGTATCTTATACCTCACTTACCTAAATACAGTAAAAACATAGGATCTTATGGATCTTACCCCTTACTTAAATTTGTGGATCAAAGTATCTATAACAACTGCTTGGTGACATAGATTCTTTTATTTTATCGACTGAAAGCAACCTGAGTTTTAAGGGCATTTGCAGCAGTCATAGGTTATTGTTTGCGGGATCATGGCCTTGTGGTGGAAACAATCCACCTTTCCTCTGATTGGGTCTTACTTGTGCACTCCAGGGGGTGAAAGATGATGGTGCCCCATTTTGCATTCTTGTTGAACAGTCTAACGTAAAACTTTTTTCTTACACCATAATTATGCTTCATGAGTCTATCATATCATCTAAAATATATCCTACTTAAAAAATGTCATGTTTTTAAGTAGGAGTACCAGTACACTTTGAAGGTTCGCATTGGTCAATAATAAACTAAATCTAATTGTGGAAAAAAAGCTCACAAAGTATTCTCCTGTGTATTACTGGTAATTGAAGCTTACATCATCTTCATTGCTGCTTACTTAAGAATCCAAAATAGGCCGGGCGTGGTAGCTCACTGCCTGTAATCTCAGCACCTTGGGAGGCTGAGGCGGGCAGATCACGAGGTCAGGAGTTTGAGACCAGCCTGACCAATATGGTGAAACCCTATATCTCCTAAAAATACAAAAAATTAGCTGAGCAGGGTGGTGCACACCTGTAATCTCAGCTGCTTGGGAGGCTGAGGCAGGAGAATCACTTGAACCCATGAGGCGGAGGTTGCAGTGAGCCAAGATCGTGCCACTGAACTCCAACCAGGGTGACAAGAGCTAAACTCTGTCTCAAAAAAAAAAAAAAAAAAAATCCAAAACATCTCAGCCAGTATATTACGTAATTGATTCAGTTATATGTTTTTTTTTTTTTTTGTTTTTGAGACAGAGTTTTACTCTGCCACCTGGGCTGAAGTGCAGTGGTGCAACATCGGCTCACTGCAACCTCCACCTCTTGGGTTCAAGGGATTCTCCTGCCTGAGCCTCCCAAGTAGCTGGGATTGCAGGCACATACCACCACACCTGGCTAATTTTTGTATTTTTACTACAGCAGAGGTTTCACCATGTTGGCTGGGCTGGTCTCAAACTCCTGACCTCATGTGATCTGCCCACCTTGGCCTCCACAGTGCTGGGGTTACAGACTTACACAGAAATTTTGACCAAATCCCGCCCCCAGCTTTTCTACCCTTCGTGACACTCTGTATTCTCTTAGACTTCCTTTCTTATCAGCTTTGCCTTGTCTACAAGATCTCATCTATTTCATTACTGTCAGGATCACGAGAATGCACAAAAATGACCACTCTTTTCCTCCCTAGAATATACAGACTTAGGCAGATGCACACATTCTACATCACCATCCATCTCCTCCTTCCTGGTCAGACGGGCTGCTTCCATCTTGTCTCAGCCATATCTCCTGCCCTGGATGGTTGACGGATACTGGGAATGGTATTTCTCCCAGCTGCAGGTGCTGAAACTGCTGTTCCTCTCCCTTTCAAGAGGGGAGGGGGCTGCCTTGCAGAGAGCCTCCTTTACAGCTCACCTGCAGTCCCATTCCAACAATTATGGGTTTTCCATTCCTTTCCTATTTACAGAAGCTCCCAGTACTGTTCTATTCAGTGCAGACATGTTGAGTGCCTCCTATATGCCAGGCACGGTGAATGATGTCAGGCCAGTCCTGCTTCCTTTCTCTGCAGGTAAGCAGCCATCAGGCGGGCTTCTCCAACAGGTCCTGGATCATCCGTCCCAGTTCATGTCTCCTGAGCAGTGTTGGATTTTTACTGCCAGGTTGGGTGACCCTTCCCTTGAGTATAGAGAGCACCAGTAGCTAGATTTATATCATGCCTGTAGCTTCCAGAGCCTGCAGAGAAGGGCATGCAGGATTAGTGTTCTAAATCCAGCCAGAATATCGGGTCTGAAGAGTGAAAAGTGAGGGACATTTGCCCCCATCGTCTCAGGGATGCCAGGATGTCTCATTCCCGCCTTTCTATTCACTGCGTTTCTGCATCTCCACCTGGCCAGCTCTTGCTCCATACTGTCCTCAAGAGTGTGAAATTATGCTTTTTCTAAGTTAACAAATGGTTAATTTATAAATCTAACATACATTTATGTCATCCATAAGTTCTGAAAATGTAAAAGAACACAGACTTTCACTTCGTAGAGATCCCAGTCTCCTGGGGTGAGGAGCAGTTTAATTTGAGCTGGTTGTGAAAAGGACTAATTATGTCTAGTTACTTAAGTGTTTACATTCATGCGAGATCATTTAGGAAATTATCATTAAAGTAAGTAGATTGAATAATTTGTTGACTACTAAAAAACTTTTAAAAAACTAGTGCTACTTCAGAAAAGCATATAATTTACTTTTAATATATTACAAATTCAGAAAATAGTTTCTTTTTCGTGTCCAGAATTGTATTGTTAGGAATACATTTCATTTGTCATCCATTAATTGAATTATTGAACTCAAATCATAAATAAAAAGAACACTGTTTTCTCCAGAAAGCAACATCTATTTTAGTAAATTACTCTTAGCTGAGTTCTCATTCACAATGCTTCCTAGCCAACAGTTCTTTTCATATTTTGCATACAGCCATTATTCAGAAAAATGTGCCAAGACAAATTCTTAAAACAGTCAAACAATGAAACTTCGGAGCCTGAAGGCAAATACATGTTCCTGTTTCTTCCTGAATGTAACCTTAATAAACACAGTTTAACATTTAGCCAACGCTGTAATCTCCACTGCAATTCTGTATGCCTTTTGGATCCAAAATTTGCTCAGAACTTGATGATCTATGGCAAGCCAGGGTAGGGGCCTCCTATCGAAGATTAAACTTTTATGAAGTCTTATTCTCAGCAGATAAACCTGGGAGAGATTACAAGACATCTATGTGTTGACTACAATCATTAAGTTATGGGAAAGCCACTTTTGATGTCTTAAGTTTATTTTATACATAATATTTAGAGCCTGGAGCACTCCCGATCTGACCTGGAAAGGCCTTTCCATGGCTTAAGATCACACAGGGCTGAGCTGAAGACAGCAGAGCCATGGCAAGGATGTGGGTTACCATGTACGCTGCAGTGAGTGTGTGCTTGAAGTCCAGCACTAGCATGTCTGTCTGTCTGTTTTATTAATGCATTACTTGTACAAAGTTAGAAGAGAAATGAGCACTACAAGGTTCACAATGAAAAATAGCAGTCAAGCCAGGCGTGGTGGCTCAGGCCTGTAATCCCAGCACTTTGGGAAGCTGAGGCGGTGGATCACCTGAGGTCAGGAGTTCGAGACTAGCCCAGCCAACATGGTGAAACCTCGTCTCTACCCAAAATACAAAATTTGCCGGGCGTGGTGGCATGTGCCTGTAATACCAGTTACTTGGGAGGCTGAGACAGGAGAATTGCTTGGACCCGGGAGGCGGAGGTTGCATTGAGCTGAGATTGTGCCACTGCACTCCACCCTGGGCAACAAGAGCAAAACTCCATCTCAAAATAGAAGAAAAGAAAAGAAAAGAAAAAGGGAAAAACAGGGGTCCCTTGCCTCACTCTCTCTAGTCCCTGCTCCGCTCTGTAAAGGCTGCCATACCGGGCGCCTGGCTCTTTTTTCTGTGAATCACACACATCTCAGTTGTACACCTTGATGCTGGAACCAAATAAAACACCTTCCCCTTTCGAGTTTTATTTTTTTAGTCTTTGAGTAGCCAGCAGCGTTCATCCTTTTTTTAGGCCAGGTTTGTTTAGACATAAGAATTCCCATTGGCACACAGCCCCTCCATCCCCCCGCCCCACCCCCACCCTGTCAGCCTAGCCTGGAGGTGTCCATTTGTGAAATGAGAGTTTGTGTGGAAGTGGGGAGCCATGCCCCCATGTACTATGGTTTTGAAACAGAATGGAACGTTTGACTTTGAAACCCAACAGAGTCCCTGCTGCTGCGGGTCCGGGTCACACTCATCCATAGACAGTCACAGCTCCACCAAAAGCACAGACAGTTTTAAAAACTTGCAGTTAGATTAACTGTGTTTTCGGATAGGTTTTTGTAAATGTGTTTTTAAAAATCAGGGCACCCGTGTGATAAAACAGGCTCTTTCGTCCCTGGTGCATCGTCCTGTGCCCCTCGAGGATGCACCGGGGCTATTGGCTGAATCACTTAGGAGGCATCTCGCTAAGCGGGAGCAGCAGGAATGCACTGCAGTTTCTCAGAGGGCTGGAGAATGGGCAGATGACTTCTTGTGACAGGATTCCCGCCGCAGCCACCCCGGCCTCTGTGCACTTGACACCTTCTCTTCCTGTTAAATTCGGGGACACATCTGTACAGGGATGAGTTGAGCCTGATCATTGACTGTCTGAAGATCAGGAAAGGACAACTGGGTGGTATTTGGCACTGTTCCCTTTCTCTCCCATTTCAGACCCCAGAAAATCCTTTTTCTGCACATCCAGGTGTGAAGGAAAACCAAAAATTTTCCTTTATGAGAGAATATGCCTCTGTAATGTATATATCATACAGAGGCATCGGATTTGAGTGTTTCAGATAGGAATAGACTGTTTCAGTGTTTCACCTTTACAGACTCAAATGCTTCTCCTGAAGCTAAAGTTTCTTTTAAACCAGATTTTAAATATATAAATAGAATGACCTCTATAGATAGATAGGTGTGTAAGAAATAGTTCCAGTTCCCAGTTCCCTATCAGTTTATTTTCCTGATTCTAGATTTCAGTTTTTTTTTTTTAGTAGTTTGTTGTTGTTGTTGTTGTTTCGAGATGGTGTTTTGCTTTGTCGCCCTGGCTGGAGTGCAGTGGCATGATATCAGCTCGCTGCAACCTCCGCCTTCTGGTTTCAAGCAATTCTCCTGTCTCAGTCTCCCGAGTAGCTGGGATTATAGGCGCACACCACTATAGCCAACTAATTTTTGTATTTTTACATACAAAAATTATAGAGATAGGGTTTTGGCATGTTGACCGGGGTGTTCTCAAACTCCTGCCCTCAAGTGATCAGCCCGCCTTGGCTTTCCAAAGTGCTGGGATTATAGGCATGAGCCCCTGCACCTGGCCTAGATTTCAGTTTTTAATTGAGACATTTGTAATGTTAGTTTTAAGTACATGGTAAGTGTGAAGAAGTGACTCATAATCTTGAAGGTTTTATTTTATTTTTTGAGATGGGGTCTTGATATGTTGCCCAGGCTGGTCTTGAACTCCTGGGCTCAAGCGATCCTCCTGCTTCGGCCTCCGGAATAGCTGGGACTACAGGCACGAGCCACCACTCCTGCTTAATCTTAAAGACTTTAAAGAGCATTCCAGTTACAAGCCAAACTCCTTGAAGTAGTGACTTTTTAGTTTGCTTGTTTTGAGTTAAGTGGTGAGAAGAAAGTAATAAGCCCTTGTCCCTTTTAGGAAAAGCTGTCTCATAGGAGCATGTTGAAGCTGTAAAGAAATCGTTCATCTTACAAAACACAAAATGTGATTGATTTTGGTACAATTTTATTATACCTACTTTCTCAGGGCACATGGAACCCATGAATTTAAAACACAGCAGTCTTGTTTCTTTTTGATTATAGAAATCTCTAAGTCAGTAAACGTGAAGATCTTTCTTGGGCGGAGTTGTTCTTTGCATGGCTCGCTGGCCTGGACTGCAGAGTTCTGCTAACCGTTTGTTTTCTTTTTCCAGGCTTGGAGATGCTGGATCCTTTAGCCAGCAGTGAGCATTCCTCATTTCAAGGCAGAAAAC
>PVKP010037041.1:0-21964 GCA_004027715.1 Plecturocebus donacophilus | reverse complement strand
TGGAATGATGAAGAAAGGATGGTGTGTAATTTCCAAAGACAGGTCGTATAAGACAGTCTGGATTTTGCCTTGTTTCCTCTTGGATTGATTGCTATCGGGGAATCCAGCCACCATGTTGTTAGGATGCTCAATCAGCCCATGTAGAGGCTTGGCAGTTCTTAGCAAGAACTGAGGCATCCTGCCAATAGTCCTGTAAATGAGTCATCCTGGAAGTAGTTCCTTCAGCTCCAGGCTTTTGAAGCAATCTGTAGTTAATATAGGTTTGAATAAAGAAAGATACTATATTTGGCAGATGTCAGACTTTTGACTTTGAAAACTAGACTCTGTTGTAAATCCAAAAAATTATCTAACTGTATTCACATTCTTTTTGAACTAACCCTAAGAGTTCTTCTGATTTCATGATTACCAGGACCCTATCCCAAAGAAATAAATGTTCTAATGGAGGAAATAAGACAAAAATGCAAAATAATAAATTAGAGCACTTACCATTTACCCAATAAATAAAACCAATAAGCTGTAAGATTTATTATTGGGTTACTTTTGTCTGCTCAGTCATATCTTAGTAAGGTCTTAGATTGAAATACTTACAGAGGAAATAGGTGGGGAGGAATATAAATGAATTATTTTGAATAATTGATAGGACTTCATAATAAATTGATTTGATATATAAAGGGGAAGGAAGAATGGAAAGCATCTTTAAGAATTTTTGCCTTAAAGATTTAAGAATAATGACACACACTATTGAACAAAATAGATTAGTTGGGAAGATAAGCCAGAAGTTTAGAAATGGGGAAGAGGACAGAGGGCTCTGTTTTGTGATGTGTTGAGTTTCACTTAACAAAAAAATCCTGTGGAGAAAAAAATGCCTTCTTTTTCTTGATTTTTACTGTGTCTTTATATTACATAATGGTGACTTTTTTTCATTCTCAAACCCTATCTCTGCAAAATAGACAGAGATGGCCAATTTATTTTTTTAAGTATTTATTTTACTGATGAAAAAAACTTGGCAAACAAGAGGTTTAACAATATGTTGACACCATAGAGTTAGGGGTTGTCTGAAATCCAGGTTTCCTCAACACTAAGCTATGATTCTCTTCAGCTGGGGTATGCGGTGGGCATTGCATAGCTTTCTTCTTCATGTTGGCTATTGGTTACATCCCCTGATGTCTAGAATTAATCATTGTTTTAAAATGGGGGAAATGTTTGACTAGATGTTTTGGATAAGGTTCTAGCAGAGTATCTCCCTTGGTGGGACCTGGTAGGGTTTAGCTTTTACCTTCGAACTTCAATGCTGTAGGTTCACAAGGACTTGTCAGGCTCTGGGGAACGCTATCAATATAGCCAAACTGATAGGAGATTGATTTGGGAAACTCAGTGCCAGAGTGTTAGCTGACAAATGTATACATATAATTTAAATAACTAGAACATTCATCTATCTTTTACTATGTTGAACCTCTGGGAGTGAGTTTAGCAACTAAAAAGTTACTTGGTGAGCCTAAAATTCAGAGGTACTCCACCTCTATAAAATGAATCATATCTTTTGTGATACAGTTTGCAGAATATTTCTGCTCTGCTGCAGAAAATCATTTCTCAGCACTTAAAACATGTATTCTTTTAATATTCATTGTTTTCTTTGCACAGGGATACTTTAAACAGTTATATAGTAAATATTTAAGAACTGTACCATGTACCACTGGCTGCAATAGGAGTTGAGGATATAGTAGTGAATAACAGCCAAGTTTTAATCCTCAAGGAACTTATATTTTAGTGGACAACTGATATCTTGTTAGTTTCCAGGTCTGCTTTTCTCAGTCATCAAAACCTTCTGTCCTCACATCCCTTTCCTTAATGATTTTCAGAATTATAGTTTGCTTTTAATTAACTGTAGTTTTAGAATATCTTCCTGAGGAAATTTTAGAAAGACAGATTAATGCAAGGGATGACATATTTACAAACAATGCTTTAGATCTAGATTACTTTAGTGAAGATGACTAGATTGGCTTTTATTTATCTATTTTATAATAATAGTTTTTTATTTTTCTGTGTGTAGACTGTTGTTCAGTTTTAACAAGAAAAAGAGCTAAATGGAAAAAATATGGCTAAACAAAAACCTGAATTATACTTACTCCATAGCATGAGATGTAAACAAACCAATAGTAGATGCATAACAAATTGGATGAATTTTAATTTGACAATAAACTTCAAGCAATTTACTTCAAAGACATTTGAGGCTAATAGGCTAATTATACATTGCCTGAGGTGGGGAATATTTCCTTCGACTGACTTATTGATTTGTTGCCTTTTAACAAGAAATTATGCTGATCTAATTACAAAGAAGGGTTAAAAAGCTAATAACTTCAAATCTGAGGTTCTCCATAATAGAACAGAATGATTAATGGTCTAACAGAAACAACCTCCCATGAACCTTCCTCGAGACACTTGAAATACAGTGTCACTAATGGAGGAGCTTAAAATACTCTGAGTTCTTTTTCTTCCTATATGAAAACAATGTTAAAATCTGCTAAACAGTATAGTAACTGGACCCATGGTGTAGCAATTGCTTATGACCAGGTCTCTAAATTTTGTTTGCTTATAGTCTTTTTAGTATTACACGCTTTTTAAAACAAAAATTCTGCTATGCTAAATATATTCATCAAAGAACTACTATAAAACCTTCTGCAAAAACTATTTCTATTTTTTTTAAGTTAGTATGAGGACCACGAAGGAGAACATAATCAATGACTAACATCAGGAAACCTGGAAAGTCAAGAAGGTTACCAGGTATTCACATAAATTTCCCTCTCTATTCCCTCCAAGAGGAATTATGAAAGAAATGTGCCAGCCTATAGTTAGGACCATGTACGTCGGTGTTAAGATTTTCATACAAAACAGTTGAAACGAGGAAAATCAAATAGCATGGGTTCTATTTTCACACATGAAATTAGAGCAAGTTGGTGAAGGATATTAGTGTGACCATTCTTTAGAATATTTCCCAGCCTAGTTCCAGCACCAAATGCAGGCTGGCACTTCTTTGTCCTGGAGCAGAAAGAGCTGTGATTGTTGGTTGAGCTGCGGAAGTTCTTGGGCAGTGTTGAAGCACAGGGTTAAGAGGGCTTTCCAGCTGCACCAGAGATTCGACTAATAGTACTGAGGTTGGGGTGGTACTATCAGCTGTTGGTGACTGTGGGAATGGCTGGAAGCAAGGACCAGGAACTTAGGAAGGCTGCAGAGAGCAGCCTGACTATCCGCTAAGAACTGAGAGTAGAACTGAGTAAAACTTGAAGCCTAAACATTTTGTTTTGAGGAAGAGAGTTCTAGTTCTCCTCTTTCAAATAAGAAGAATATAAAAATAACTTATGATTTCACCAACCCTTTCCTAGAAATAATGACAATTAACTCCAAGGTGTACACAATTTTAGAAATGTTTCTTTCTTGCTAACTGGCTTATTATTTGCCCTTTTCTTTCCATCCACCCTGTTCCATTTTTAAAACTATCATTACTTATTCTTTCACAACATAATTTTAAGTGGATACTTTTTTTTTTCTGGGATGGAGTTTCGTCGCCCAGGCTGGTGTGCAATGACGCGATCTCGGCTGACCGCAACCTCTGTCTCCTGGGTTCAAGTGTTCTGCCTCAGCCTCCTGAGTAGCTGGGATTACAGGCATGCGCCACCATACCCCGCTAATTTTTTTTTGTATTTTTAGTAGAGATGGGGTTTCTCCATGTTGGTCTTGAACTCCTGACCTCAGGTGATCCTCCCGCCCTGACCTCCCAAAGTACTGGGATTGCAGGTGTGAGCCACCGAGCCTGGCCTTTTTTTTTTTTTTTTTTTTTCAGATGGAGTCTTACTCTGTTACCCAGGCTGAAGTGCAATGGCATGATCTCGGTTCACTGCAATATCCACCTCCCAGGTTCAAGTGATTCTCCTGCTACAGCCTCCCGAGTAGCTGGGATTACAATTCCCAGCTAATTTTTGTATTTTTTGTAGAGATGGGATTTCACTATATTGGCCAGGCTGGTCTTGAACTCCTGACCTCAAGTAATCTGCCTTCCTCGGCCTCCCACAGTGCTGGAATTACAGGCGTGAGCCACCATGCCTGGCCAACTTTTTTTTTTTAGCTTTTATTTTAAGTTCAGGAGTACATGTGAAGGCTTGTTATATAGGTAAACTCATGCCTTGAATGTTTGTTGTACAGATTATTTTACTAGGTATTAATCCTTATTACCCAATAGTTATTTTTTCTGATCCTTTCCCTCCTCCCACCCTTCACCCTCTGGTAGACCCCAGTATCAGTTCTCTCCTTTGTGTTCATGACTTCTCATCATTTAGCTCCTGCTTATAAGTGAGAACATGCTATATTTGGTTTTCTGTTCCTGTATTGGTTTGCTAAGGATAACTGCCTCTAGCTCCATCCTTGTTTACATAAGAGACAGAATCTTAATTCCTTTTTATGGCTGCATAGTGTTCCGTGGTGTTCATGTACTACATTTTCTTTATCCAATCTGTCATTGATGGGCATTTAGGTTGATTTCACATCTTTGCTATTGTAAATAGTGCTGTAAAGAGCATTCCCGTGCGTGGGTCTTTATGGTAGAATGATTTATATTCCTCTGGGTATATACTCAGTAATGGAATTGTTGGGTCAAATGGTAGTACTACTTTTAACTCTTTAAGGAATCATTATACTGCCTTCCACAATGGTTGAACTAATTTATACTCCCACTAACAGTATGTAAGCAGTCGCTTTTCATCACAATGTTGCCAGCATCTGTTTTTTATTTGTTTGTTTTTTACTTTTTATTGATAGCCATTCTGCCTGGTATGAGATGGTATCTCATTGTAATTTTGATTTGTGTTTAGATCAGTGATAGTGAACATTTCTTTCATATGCTTGGGGGTCACATGTATGTTTTCTTTTGAAAATGTCTGTTCATATCATTTGTCCACTTTTTAATGGGGTTATTTTTCTTTCGTAAATGTGTTTACGTTCCTTAATGATGATGAATATTTGACCTTGTCAGAGAGATTGCAAATATTTTCTCTCATTCTGTAGGTTGTCTGTTTAGTCTGTTGATATATTTTTTTTTCTGTTTTTGCTGTACAGAAGCTTATAAGTTTAATTAGATTCCATTTGTCAAGTTTTGCTTTTGTTTTGATTGCTTTTGGTGTCTTTGTCATGAAATCTTCACTCATTCTTATGCCCAGGATGGTATTGCCTAGGTTGTCTTCCAGGATTTGTATAGTGTTGGGGTTTACATTTAAGTTTTTAATCCATCTTGAATTGATTTTTGCATGTGGTATAAGGAAGGAGTCCAGTTTCAATCTTCTGCCTATGGGTAGCCAGTTATTCTAGCACCATTTATTGAAGAGTGAGTGTTTTCTCCATTGCTTATTTTTGTCGGCTTTGCAAAAGATCAGATGGTCATAGGTGTGGGACCTTATTTCTGGGCTATCTATGCTGTTCCATTGGTCTTCATGCCTGTTTTTGTACCAGTAACATGCTTTATTATTATTGTTTCTTTAGCTCTGTAGTACAGCTTGAAGTTGAGTAACACTGATACCTCCAATTTTATTCTTTTTACTTAGGACTACCCTGGGTGTTCAGGCTCCTGTTTAGCTCTATGTGAATTTTGAAATGATTTTTTTTCTAGTTCTATAAAGAATATCTTTGTCTGTTTGATAGGAATAGCACTGAGTCTTTCAACTGTGTTGGGCAGTATGGTCATTTTAATGATATTGAGTCTTCCTATCCACAGGCATGGGATATTTTTCCATTTCTTTGTGTCTTCTCTGATTTCTTTGAGAAGTGTTTTATAATTCTCATTGTACAGATTGTTTGCCTCCTTGGTGAGCTGTATTTCTAGGCATTTTGTTCTTTTTTGTGGCAGTTGTAAATGGGGTTGTTTCTGATTTGGCTCTTGGCTCCACTGTTGTTGATGTGTAGGAATACTAGTGAATTTTGTACGTGGATTTTGTATCCTGAAACTGCTAAATTTGTTTATCAGCTGAAGGAGCTTTTGGGATGAGACTATGAGGTTTTATAGGTTTAGAATCATGTCATCTGCAAACCGGGATAGTTTGACTTCCTCTCTTCTCATTTCAGTGCCTTTTTATTTCTTTCTCTAGCCTGATTGCTCTGGGTAGAACTTCCAATACTATGTTGAATAGGAGTCATGAGAGAGGGCATTCATGTCTTGTTCTGCTTTTCAAGGGGAGTGCTTCCAGCTTCTGCTCATTTGGTATGATGTTGGCTGTGGGTTTGTCATAGATGGCTTTTATTAATTTTGAGGTATGTTCTTTCAGTACCTAGTTTATTGAGAGTTTTTAACATGAAGGGATGTTGAATTTTATTGAAAGTTCTTTTCTGCATCTATTGAGAGAATGTAGTTTTTGTCTTCAGTTCTGTTTATGTGACGAGCCACATTTATTGATTTATGTATGTTGGACTAACTTTGTGTCCTGGGGATGAAGCCTACTTGATCATCGTCAATTAGCTTTTTTATGTGCTGCTGGATTTGGTTTGCAAGTAATTTGTTGAGGATTTTTGCATCAGTGTTCATCAAGGACATTGGCTTGAAGTTTTCTTTTTTGTCATGTCTACCAGGTTTTTGGTCAGGATGATGCTGGCCTCATAGGAAGAGTTGGGGAGGAATTTCTCCTCCTCCATTTTTTGGAATAGTATCAGCTCTTCTTTGTACCTCTGGTCGAATTTAGCTGTAAATCAGTCTGGTCCAGGACTTTTTTGATTGGTAGGCTATTTATTATTATTCAATTTCAAAGCTCTTTATTGTTGTGTTTAGAGAAACAATTTTTTCTTGGTTCATTCTTGGAAGGCTGTATGTTTCCAGGAATGTATCCATCTCTTGTAGGTTTTATTTTTAAGTCTGTGTGTATAGAGGTGTTTATAGTAGTTTCTGATGGTTGTTTTTATTTCTGTGGGGTCAGTGGTAACATCCCCTTGTCATTTCTATTTGTGTTTATTTGGGTCTTCTTTCTTTTCTTCTTTCTTTTCTTCTTTATTAGTCTAGCTAGTGGTCTATCTATCTTATTAAGTTTTTCAAAAAACCAATTCCTGGATTTCTTGATCTATCGAATGATTTTTTTCTGTCTTGATTTCCTTCTTTTCAGCTCTGATTTTGGTTATTTTTTGTCTTCTGCTAGCTTCGGGGTTGATTTCTTCTTGCTTCTCTTATTCTTTTAGTAGTGATGTTAGGTTGTTGATTTGAGATCTTTCCAACTTTACAATGTCAGCATTTAGTTCTACGAATTTCCCTTTTAACACAGCCTTAGCGGTGTCCCAGAGATTCTGGTACATTGCTTTTTGTGCTCGTTAGTTTCAAAGAACTTCTTGGTTTCTGCTTTAATTTTATTATTTACTCAAAAGTCATTTAAGAGTATGTTTTTAAATTTCCATGTAATTGCATGGCTTTGGGCAATTTTCTTAGTCATGACTCCTATTTTTATTATACTGTTGTCCAAGAATGTGTTTGGTATGATTTTAGTTCTTTTGCATTTGCTGAGAATTGTTTTATGTCCAGTAATGTGGTCAATTTTAGAGTATGTGCCGTGTGGTGATGAGAAGACTGTATATTCTATTGTTTTGGATTGGAGAGTTCTGTAGAGGTATATTAGATCCATTTGGTCCAATGTTGAATTCAGGTCCTGAATATCTTTGTTCACTTTCTGCTTTGATGATCTGTCTAATACTGTCAGTGGAGTGTTGAAGTCTCTCACTATTATTGTGGGGGAGTCTATGTTGATCTTCATTCGTATCCATATTCTGAATTCTCTTTGTATCATTTCAGCTAGCTCAGCCTGGTTAAGAGCTCTTGTTGGATAACTGGTGTGGTTGTTCGGAGATTTGACATTCTGGCTATTTGAGTTACTGAAATTCTTGCATTGGTTCTCTCTCATCTCTGTATGTGGGTGTTCTTTTAACTGCAGTATAGATTGACTATAGTCAGTATACTTCTTTTCTGGAAATTTTCAAAGGGCCAAGGCTTTGTGCAGTTTCTTTATTTGAAGCTGACTTCTTGTCTTTGGTTTCCCAGGGGGATATGTTAGCAAAGTATTCTTGTTGAACTTTAGGGTGTTGAACTTTAGGGTGTGAATCAGTAGGTAGCACTTAGTTATATTGGTCAGTTGGTAGAATCGTGATTGGTTGTATGACTCCCCTGTTTCCTCACAGTTGCCACTGTGTTCCCTATTAATTCTCTGAAAGTGTCAGCTTCTCTCCCCCTTGAGTGCTCACTGTAGATCACGGCTTGGCACTCTTGGGCTGCCCACTACAGTTCTGAGGCAATCTCAGAGTTTCTGTTCCTCTCTCAAATTGGAAGCAACAGAGGAAAGGACCATAGTGGTTGTTGTGGACAAGGGTATTTTGCTTGAGTTCTGGCAACTCTACCCCAGACAGCTGCAGGTCAGTAATCACTCAGTGCAATCAGCCCAGTACCTGAAGTATAATAATGAAGACTGTGGAAACACCAGTGATGGCAGCCTGACTCTTCCTTTTGGAGCTCTGTCCCAGGGAGGTACAGAACTGTTGCTGGCCCAAACACACCCGTAGGAGGTAGCTGGAGACCATATTTGGGAGGTCCCGCCCAGTGAGCAGGAATGGGATCAGGGACCTGTTTAAAAACACAGTCCGGCAACATTTTCATAGAGCAGCTGTGCTGTGCTGTGGGTTCACTCCAAGTCCCCAGTTGCCTTGGACTCTGTGAAGGCTGAAGGCCAGAATGGCTAAGTCACCCCAACAGCAAAGATGGCAGCCCACCCCTCACCCTGGGTGCTCCATCTCAGGGAGGTGTTATGGTGCCTCTGGAGCCTAGCTGGATTCCCAAGCCAGTGGGACTTACCCTGTGAGGTACTATGGCAGTGGGGCCTGCAGACTGTTGTTGCTCAGCCCCCTGGATTCAGCCCCGTCCTAGGAGTAGGCACAGGGCTGTAACCTTCTGCTTTGCTGGAGTTACACCTGCTTTTGTTGGGAAGCCCAGAAAGCCTGGGTCTCTAAGGTTCCCAGGTCTCCATGTGTGCCTCAGCAGCTGCTCTGCTGAGACTCCACGTTGCTCTCTGTGTCACATTGAAGGTCTTGCTGGAGTGGGTTTATGAGGCCCTCTCCTGATGTGAGGGTTGCGAAGATCCATGGGAGGAAAGCGGGTTCCCAGGACACCACATTCAGTCACCCCTTCCTTGCTGGGGGGCACTTCCCCTAGCTCTGTGTTGCTCCCAGGTGGGCTGTCGTCCTGCCTTGCTTTTCTCCATTCTCCATGGGTCACGTTGTTTTTTTGATTAGTCTCAATGCATGTACCTTGAGATTTCAGTTGAAGGTACCGTATTTACTAGCCCTTTCTTTTCCTCTTTGAGAGAGCAGCTCACACCAGCTGCTTCTAGTCGGCCATCTTGGCCATCTTCCACTTAACATTTAGTTACAAGATTTTCCTATCATTAACGTCATTATAAAAAATATTTCTGTTATAACACAGATCCTTGTTTTGCTTTATTTTCATATAGATATGCTCCAAATATCCCCAACTCCTGGGTTTAGCCACTTTAATGTTATTTTTCCCACTGTCTATTGTGCAGGCCAGGAGTGACTGTGAGGTTTTCTTTGCTTTTCTCTTACTACCCTCTTCCAGGGCTTTCTTCTTGGATACTGGCTCAGTGCCCAACCAGAGGGCTAAAACTAGGGGCAGTTTCTGTGTTTATGGAGACTAGAGGGGAATGGGGTAAGCTCACAGGAATGGTGTATTTCTCTTTTGTTTCTTGCTCTTTCAAGAGTGGTCCATGGACCAGCACTGATAGCATTTCCTGGGAGCTGGTTAGAAATACAGAATCTCAGGACCCATCCCTGACTGTTGAATCAGAATTTGTATTTAGGATACGCTAGTGATTCACATTCAGGTGAAAGCTTGAGAAGTGCTGCTTTAGTTCATTACCATTAATTATCCTTTGATTATTCCTATACCAGAGACTCTCCAACTTGTCCTCTCAATGGAATTACCAGGGGAGCATCCCAGAACACTCACGTTGTGCCCCATCTCTAAGAAATTATGATTTAACTGATCTGGGATGTGGCTTGGGCACCAGAATCATTAAGTGATTCCCTAAGTGATGTGAATATGCAACCAAATTTAAGAATCACTGCCATGTACCTTGTATACTAGTTCTGTCCTGTTTGAAAAGTTTTTCCTAGGTCTGCTTCCTATACTATTTTGAGTTGTAATTTTCTCTGCCTACCATTTTTATTCTGTATGCCTCCTATTTTGAGGAAATTCCTATAAAACACTATTTCATTAATGGTGTGTGCTCTTTTTATTCCCTGATACAGTTCTGTATTTAAATTTTAAGCTTCAGTTCTTTCAAAGAGAAGTACAATTCAGGTAGGATATTTTTATAGATTGATATAATATTTACTTTCCTTCATTTTTTTTTTCACGTTCTTTCTTCTTCTTGGCATGGCCAGATTCCTTAAAATCTAACCTGACTACATCATTTATCACCCCCTTGTTCTCAGCTGTTGGTCTGTCTTTTTGACACCTTGTTGTGTCTATTGGTGCTCCCGAGGACTACGGTTATATAGCAGGGTTTTGTAATAGTGGCACTATTGACATTTTAGGCTGAATAATTCTTTTATGTAGGTGGCTATCTTGTGTGTAATCAGATGTTTAGCATTATCCCTGGGCTTTGCTCACTAAATGCCCATAGCACTCCCCACTTTGCCCTTTACTATACAGATTGTGACAAAAATTGTTCCATGTGTTGCCAAAAATAGCATAAGGGACAAAATTCTGTCTAGATCGAGAACCACTGAGCTATAGCGTTGTCAGACATTCTCAATTCTCAGTAAATACTTCAGCAACTATATTTTTAAAATATTGTTTCACAAGTGAGACACTGTTTACTATCTTTATGATAGGTGTGTACTTTTTAATTGAATTTATCCTATACATTGGTTTATAGGTCATCCAGAGTTTGCCAAATTTTGTTCTTTATTACTAAGATAATTTAGCACATACAAAAAATGTGATTTAATTGTTATGTGTTATTAAGACTTTTAATATGAAGGAATTTATAAATCTAAAGATAAACAGGTAGATAGATACACTGATGGATAGCTAGCTAGATATATAGATATACACCAGATGTCCCAATATTAGAATAAGAAAAATATTATCAAATGATCAGTCTACTACTGGTCACTGTTTGGAGTGAACTGTGGCTAAAATTACCTTAATTTGGAAAACAAGAACACATTTACCCAACATGCTGATCTTTCAGCTCTATTCCCAAGGTTAAATATATGAAGATTCTATCTTTATTAATGTCCTTTTAAGATGGTGTATATATTAAAATGATTTTTTGAATATGTACCTGGAAGTGGAATACTGGGTCAGATGGTAGTTCTATTTTTAATATTTTGAGAACCCTCAATACCTTTTTTTTTTTTTTTTAATAATGGCTGTACTGTTAATTTACACTGACAATGTGTGAGTTCCTTTTTTTCTGGCATCCTCTCCAACACTGTTGTTTCATCTTTTTGATACAAGCCATTCTTACAAGTATGAGGTGGTATCTCATTGTGGTTTTAATTTGTATTTTCCTAATCATGAATAATGTTGAGAACTTTCTAATGTTTCTATTGGCCATTTGTATGTCTTAAATTGAAGTGGGGGGAATCTTATAATATCTGACACCATGAATGAATTTGGAGGATGTTATGTTAAGTGAAATAAGCCAGGTACAGAAAGGCAAATACTGAATGATCTTTTAGATATAGAAGCTAATACAGCTGAACTAATAGAAGTAGAGACTAGAATGATAGTTACCAGAGGCTGAGGGGCAGCAGGGTGGGGAGCAAGGAAATTGGAAGTTGTTGATCAATGAGTACAATGTTTCACATAGGAGTAATAAGTTTTGTAATCTGTTGCACAGCAGGTGATTAGTCAATAATAATGTATTATACATTTCAAAATAAGATAATACATTTCAAATGTCTCACCATTAAAAAATGATAGGTAAACAAGGTGATGGATAGATTACTTAGGTTGACTTAATCATAGCACATTGTATACATATATCAAAACATCACCCTACACCTCATAAATTGATACAGTTTTGATGTGTCAATCAAAAAGAATACAATAAATTTAAAGATTAAAAAGTACCTTTTTATAAAAAATAAAGACCAAGGGCCTGTCACAGATTGAGACTAAGAAAACAACAGTTAAATACAATGTGTGATCCTGGGTTGAACTCTGGACTAGAAAAGGACAGTTGTGAAAAAACTAGTGAAATTCAAATGAGGTCTTTAGATTAGTTAATAGTATTGCATCAGTGATAATTTCCTGGTTTTGATCATTGTATTATAGTTATTTAGGATATTAACATTAGGAAAGGTGAGTGAAGAGTATGTGGGAACTCACTATATTTATTTTTCAACTTTTTTTAAGTCTAAAATTATTTCAAAATAAAAAGGAAAACCAAACCAAACCACAAATGCATCTACATTTTTAACATATATTTGTTTCTTTTATTTTATACCAGGGAACCTGGCTAACTGTTAACTCCTCATAATTCTGGTGAACAAAGACTCTGCATGAACACATTGTGAAAGCAGATGATAGAAGTGTAAACTCAGAAGCATACATCCTTCCTGAGCTTATATCTTTCTCTACTGATGGAATTAACTGGAGATAAGATAGATCTTAAGTCTGCCAGCCAGAGGGCATATACAGTAGTAGTCACAGAAGTGAAATTCAGTTTCCAGAGGGAGAGTTCATCTTCCATACACATTGTATTTCCTTTAAGCTACATTTGGCGTGATTTGTTAACATTTTTGAGCTAAGATTTTAGTTAAAACATGGCTAAATCCAGCCATAATGCTAATAGTCTTTCATTCGCTGTAAAAAGATTGCAAATAGGCAGTAAGAGGTTAAAGTGAAGGTTCATAATTGGAAATTGAATCTTGTCCTCCAGGTGAAAGGGGCTTTCGTGCAGTTTAGATTGGAAGAAGTGTTTTCTATTACGCTTTGCATTTCTAAGGCCAACATTTGAGCAACCCCTTTTTTTCTCTCTTGAATGTTTTGGAAATAAGGAGCCTTCATTTCCATGACGGATGCCAGGCTAATTTCTCCAGTACAGCCTCATCGTGTGCCTTACATCAAGTTTCTCTGGGCTCTGCTGGCCTTTAGCAGAATGCTGCTGTATTATCAGGATGTAGCTCAGTGATTTGTCCTCAACTCCATGGAGAGACACGCGACTTTCCTTGGCCAATGCAAACAGAGAAAATTTAAAGGGGAAAGTTATTTTATTTCAGGGAACATTTTTTGTTGCTATGGATTTGACAAGACGTAGATCCTTCATTTAATTTCATTTTATTTTGTCCCATTCAGCATTTCTCTTCCATTTATGAACAGTTTTGGAAACTCTAGCAGCAAATGGGTTTGCCCCCAACACTTGGCTTGACATTCTGCACATGACAAATGTCTATTCCTATGGAATGCATTCTCTCAACAACCTGACAACTTCGGTTAGTCCACCTTTGCTTTGACCTGAAATAGCTGAAAATTGAATCAATCTGGTTGGATTCTGAATTCTCCAGAAAATACCTCATTTGGTCCATTCAGTTTCTTTTCTCTTTTGCAGGTTGTGTAACTAAGTACCTCCACTTCTCTTAACAGGTGGTTTATTTTTCCTCTCTTCTTTTCTCATTTCCCTGGTTCCACACTTCCTACTTAGGCCTTTAGAAATGCAAATATAACCTTTACCTCCTCCTCACCAGACATTCCTTACTGGGCAAGTTCATCTCTGTGCTCCAGAGAAGGATCTCTTCTCTTCACAGTAGATTTGCAGACCAAAGCATGCCATGATGGAACTCTCACAATAGATAGAAAGGTAGCCTCCCAATAGATAGAAACACCTCCAGGAGTTCGCCTCAGGAGTGCATATTGAAAGCATGCGCACTTGGCCACTTTTACAACTTCTGTCCAGCAAGACCCCAACTCGACTGCCTGGTTGACAAAGCAATAGCTGGCAGCTGCCCTGGCGCATTTCCTTCTCTACCTTATAAAAATGCCCTCTTTCTGCTCCAAAAGTGAAGCAGTGTAGTAGGACATCTGTGCATCTTCCCCAAGCTAGATAGCTTCACTTGCTTTATGTCAGACCTCTCTCTTATTAACTGCACTCTGCATGTGTCAAACAACGAATTCATGTTTCAGCTACAGTTATACTACACAATGCTTCCTACAGTGATATTGTTACAGTAGGTAGTTAGACATGAGTGGGGCAAGAAAGCCCCGAGCCACCCCCTCAGGAATGTCAGATGACCATCAGGCGATGTTCAGGCAGTTGTTAAGCTATTTCTCTAAAATAATAATTGACTACAGCTTGTCCCAGGGAAAGGTAGTCTCCAATAGATAGAAACACCTGAAACTGTGATCAACAGCTTCCTGATAAGATCCCAGGAGTTGCATAAGTGGGCTCAAGTGTGCACTTAAAGAGGCAAAATGGTAGAGTTTAACTGGCATGTGATCTAGGAACACTTGACTGGCAAGAGGAGAACGTGTCAAGTGAGTGTGCACACAACTCCAGTGAACGCACTGTGCATGCTCCCCTCCCAAGTACTAGCAGGCCACTGTGCATGGGGACAGCCTACCCCAAAAGAAGAATCAGGAGAGAAGGAACTAAGACCCCAGAAGTATGCCAACATATAAAACCCCAAGCCAAAGGTCAAACTGTGCACTTAACTCTTCACGTCACCCACCTGGCCCGTTTCCAAGTGTACTTTCCTTCCTTGCATTTCTGTTCCAAAGCTTTCTCATAAATTTTCACTCCTGCTCTATAACTTGCCTCCATCTCTTACTCTGCCTTATGTCTCTCAGTCAAATTCTTTCTTCTGAGAAGGAAAGATGTGAGGTTGCTACAGACCCATACAAATTTACTGCTGCTAAGATACTTTGCTGCATGACTCAGAGACATTCCCTAGTTCGAACAGTATGGGCTCTTATCGTAAACATTTTGGGATAAATTAATACCTATTACCTGTCCTTAAATATAGAGAAAATGAATCATCGTAGCAATCACAATAATAATGATAATAACAGATTTGGCATCTCACATTTGTCTGATACTTTATTCCGGAACAAGTGCTTTTCTACATATTACTACATTTTTAATCTCACAGCAGCCCTAATATAAGGTCATCTGAGTGCCAGCCTCTGTCTAATCATCTCTCAACTCTGACTCTGGAAACCATGACATATAATGTGGATCTTCACATTAGGTATTTTGCAGAGGGAAGAGAATGAACTTCTTGCTGACATCACCTGCCAGCTTCCCAGAAACCCTCTTTAGATGTCTTTCAGTCTCTCCAAATTTTCACCCCGCAGCAGGGACTGACACCCACCCCTCTGGACTCATACATCCCGCTGCTTTCCCATCATTCCCACAGTCGCTCAAGATATGCCATTTCTAGTTTTTAATTCCCTTCCTTGGTGTCATTTTTATTCTTCTTTCACCTGCATGCCAGCTCCTGGGAGTACAATTTGCCTCAAGATAAGCATCCTTCCCTCAACCCAGAATTCTGGTATAAAAATTTCTGCACTTTGTTTCACATGTATGAGTAAATGGAGGCAAAATAACTAGTAATTGCCTAAGATCACCCAGCTAGTAACTGAAAATCTGAATTTGAGCTAGAGACTGACTAATGACTGTGTTCTTCAAACCAGTTTTCCCTGTAATCCTATCATCTGTGTTATTACCTTGTTTATGTCAAGGCCTGAATGTCAGATTTGATGTTTCCTTCATCACTATTTGGCAGAATGATTACTTGGAATCAGAGCTGACAAGTCCAAATGTGCTCAGAGGAGTTTTAAATGGGTTAACTGGTTTGTTTATTTAAAAGCATAATTGGTTTGTTTATTTTAAAAGGAAACAAAACAACTCTTAGGTTATAAAGTGGGAAGCAGCATAATTAAACAGGCATCCCAAGATGACAGTCTTTTAAAAGACTTCCTAGACTAAAAGATCTCTTCTTTATCCACCCACACTACCATTACGACTCTGACGGATCTTCCCTTAGGGAAATCAATACAGTCACTCAACATCAACGTCTATAGCTGTCACCGGCCCCAGGCCATAGCTTTTGTTTTGCCTTTACCAAGTGAATGATAGTGAATGAATGAGATTTTATAGTATTTTCTTTTTAGTACAATGAACCTCTGCTTGACAGACTCTTCCTGGTCTGATGGGGTTTTGTGTTCTTTTTTCCTTAGCTTGTTCCTTCAGAAAAAGCTAGGGTTTCACATCTTACCCCACTAGTTAGTGGTTCTCTAGCCTGACTGCACATTGATACCACCCTGGGAACTTTTATAAAATAGTAATGTCTAGACCCTATTACTAATCAAATCAGAATCCTGGAGGGTGGGGAGGAGTCTATTGTGCAACTGCTGGCTTAGTCAACCATTATACTAAAATAAGTTCCTAAGTTCCCCTTGAGATATGATTATGGGACAGGTGGTTCAGGAGATGACAAAAGAGGTTGTACTTTATAGGGTCAGCATGGAATTTAGCAACCGTTTATGCTATTCTTGCTTATAATGGAGAGTGTATCAATCAGATTTGATGTAATGATATTGAGTGACAAACCGCTCCGAAACTCAGCAGCTTACACCAAGGAGCATTTATTTCTTGCTCATGGGTCTATAGCCGACAGGTTTGGCTGGTTTAAGCTGAACTCTGCTGTGTGTTTTTCATCGGGCTTCGGATAAGTTACAGTTTACTCCAGGTGGAATGGGGTTCAGGTCTCTTTCACATCTGTCTCATCTTCCCTGGACCATCCATCGAGTGCCCAAGGCATCTACTTTTCATAACAGATCACTGTCATGCAAAAGCCAAACTCAGTTGTGCTTCAAGATCTCTCCTTGTCTCCTGTCCATTAATGTTTCTTTAGATAAGATAATTCATATGACCCAGCTCAACACTAATGAAATGGAGACATACACTTTGCTCACAGTAAGAGGAGAAAGAAGATAAATATTTTCTTACAAAGTCCACGCTCTCTTAACAATATGGATAAGAGACAGGGAAATACTGGGTAGAAGAGGGTGGTTCCCTGTCAAAGGCCCCACCCTCAAGCCTGGATACCCATGACCCTAAATGGGAATAGGCATTCCCATTTTTGTGCCAAAAAGGTTGCCTTCTGGTGCACCATGCCCCCCTATTCTGTGCCCATATAAACCCCAGACTCCAGGCTCCAGAAGGAGATGAGAAGATGAACAGAAGAGCAGAAGGATGGAAAAATGGCATGGCAGAGAGAAGAAAAGGAGCATCTGAATGCCAAGAGGAATTTGACTGGGGGCGGTCAGAGAAGAGTTCAGCCACTGAATGACCCAACTCCAGGGGAAGATCATCTTCCCATTTCATCCCTCCGTTAGTCCCCCATCTATCCCACTGAGAGCAACCTCCACCACCCAATAAAACCCCCGTATTTACCACTCTTAAGTCTGTGTGTGACTTGATTCTTCTGGGAGGCTGGACAAGAGCTTGGGATGCAGAAAGCTGTCATACTGGCCTTCTGCCCTTGTGAAAAGGCAGAGGATTCACTGAGCTGGTTAATGAGTAAGCTGTCTGCAGAGGGCAAAGCTAAAAGAATGCACTGTAACACTTGCCACCCACTTGGGCTTTGGGAATTGCAGGCACTCACCCCTAGAAGCTACCATGGGCCAGAGCCCTGGAGCACTCACCCTGGCTCCTGTGCCTGCCTGTCTGTGTGCTCCCCTTCTTGTGAAAGGTTTGAGTGTGCGGTGGCCGAACAGATGAGCCACACCCCTGTCACATGTTCTTCAGGTGGTTCAGAGAGTTCTCCTGTTACAATAAGGAGAAATATAAACTTCTTGACAATCTTAGAACGTAACTGATGAAAGAAGGACTGAATTTTCAACTATTCTGTAAATCTAGAATTATTTCAAAAAAAAAGTTTATTAACAAAGAAACAACAACAAAAAAGTAAGCTACTCTGTGATGGAGGAGATAGCTGTAGTCACTGGAAGTGTTGAAACAGAGTATAGAAAATCTGTTGGTGGGACATGTGTACAAAGGACTGGAGCATGAGTCAATTATCAAGTGCATTTGTTAGATTTATTTTGACATGTCATGGAGAGGAGTGAACAGAAAGAATAGTGCAGGACAAATTCAAGATTAGAAATGTTCATGATAGGTTGCAACCAACCAGGTAAAATATCAAAGGGATAAACATAATGCCACACATTTGGGTTTACAATCTCAATTGTTTTAGATATGCTAAATAAAAATTTATAGTATGTAATTAACGAGTGTATGGTCTATATTTAATTAAATCATTGCTTAAAATAGCACTCATTAGAATTTCTAAATTTCCTTGAGCATCCCATGGCAGAATTAGTATGCAAGGTATCTTTGTGCCTAGGAATTTAGTTGGTTGTAAAAAACTGCTGGCTGGGGTTAATACTACTAACAATAACATAAGCAGCACTTAATATTTGTGGAGTGTTTACCAAGAGTCAATTGTAGCTAAGTGCTTTACATAGATTAGATCATCCTCAAAAATGCCTGTGAGGTAGCACTAATGCCTTCCCCATTTTACAGATGACAGAGAAACTGAGGTTTAGTGAGTTAAAGTAAACTGCCTGAGGTCCCACAATTCATGATTGGTATTGCTGAAAGTTCAACTCAGGGTATCTGATCTTATAACATGTTGGTGTAAGCATTACAGTCTATTGCATGTGCATTTGAACTGGCATAACATTTAAGTACTAGTACTTTCCCCAGGAGTCTTTTCTGTGTATTAAAGGGCTGCCACCTGACAAAGTGCTGTTATGACACATTCTTACTGTTATCATCTTAAGATGCTGCTATGTCTATTTTAGATAGATCTTCTCCCTGGGACTGCTTCATAAGTTTCTTATAACCAAAACGTGTTCTAAAAGCTGCCATAAATCAGAATTCCTTTCCCAAATCTAAGTGACCACCCTCACCACCACCAGAATCTATTTGAGACACCATCTCCATTGTTGTAACTGCCTCCCACTTTGCTATTGATTATTTCCAACTTGCTGAAGGGAGCTAATGGCTAAATTAAAGGCTGGTATTTCCCAATCAGTCATCATTAGCGCTGCATTTATTATAGATAAAGTCACTTTCAGAGCCAGAATGACAACTTTAACAATGAAAAGAAAACATAAGAGCTCATTCTGTAACGTGAACATAGCTCTCTTCAGGGAGCAGCTAGATTTAGCCTAAGAGATGCACTTGCAAATGGCCTTTTTGTCTGATGCATAGTTGTTTCTCATATAAGCACATCCAAGAAAATGTAAGTCCAGGACTGCTCTCAAAAAGGGTGTGGAGCCCAACAGATTTGTGTGTTTGTGTGTGTGTATGTGTTTGTTTTTTGAACTTGAGGAAGAAATTTAAGTCACCAGTGTGATTCGCCAAACTTGAATGTAAACAAGGAACAGGGGAAAATAAAAGAACTAACTTGGTAGTAAATCTGAAAACAATGGCAGTTCACACTTCTGCTGAAACTGAATGGACGGAGGGGCAATAAGTTTATAGAAAAAGCCAGAAAAAAGGAGAATTTGTCAAAATGGGGGTAAGAATCAGCAGACAAGACTTGAAAGAGTAATTTGTTGTGAAAAGCAAGATGTTCCTAAGCAAGTGTTGTCCTACTGAAGTGTCTTGAAATTAGGAAAAGAGAACAAAACATGTTTATAGAATCGAATGAACATGCTCACTGTGAATCATGAAATAATGTGCTATATTCTCTCACAAGTTATTTATTTATTTATTTTGATAAGAAAACTATCAGCAATTACTCAATTTTCCAGAGTTACCATTCAGGTCTAATGGGAAACAGGTATTCTAAGTTTGTTTGGTTAAACTATTTTCTGAAATAAGATAGATCAAATGCCTTAAAGAAAGAGAAAGAAAACCCATGGTTTCCTGGAAGGTGATCTTTTAGGTTTTCCTGAATTTGCTTTCTACTTCCTGTCCCCCTTGCAAGCTCATTGGGTCTGTCAACTGAAGAATGACAAAGTTCATAAATTTGGAAAGGAGAATTTTATTTCTCATACAGGTTTGGAGCCTGTAAGGTTGCCATTCTGAAAGGCTGAGAAACATAGCCTCCAGCAAGAAGCCAAAAACAGAGACTGGAGGGACAATGAGAGCAGGAATTTCTGCTGAGTGAGGCAGCTGATTATGCATATTCAATAAGCTATAGGAGCAGTCATGAATATTTATGAAAGGAGAAAGTGTGCATACGCAGTTAAGCTTCATCCTCCTTAATGGATCCGATGTTCAAAATAAATAGCAGTGTTGTCATGATCCAAGGATGGAGTTTTCAGCCTTCTGGTTTCATAATGTGAAGCAGAGGAAATACACGTTCTCATACATGTACCATGCATCCTCTGCAGACCTGCCAGAGCCACTCTACAGTTGGTGGTCTCTTATGAGGAAGAAATGTTGGTTGGTAGTTTTGTTGAAACCGCAAAAGAGAGGGGCAGCAATCAGGTGGTTGGTTGATATTAGTGGTGGAAGGGCTGAGTGCTGTTTATCCCTTGGGGAAGAAAGCCTAAGGGCAGTTAGAGAGGGAGGGAGTATGATGAGGGGTGTCTGACCTTTCATCCCCTCGCAGCTAATAACTTAGTTTCAAAGTTACTCTGGGATCCCCTTGGCCAAGAGGGGTTCTGGTCAGTCAGCTGGGGGCTTAGGACTTTATTTTTATTTCTCAGTATTCACATCATTTGTTTTTCAATCAATTTCTTATTTTATTTAATTTGCCTTTCATACCTTCCATCCTCAGAGTTCTTTGGGATGTTGGATCTTAGAAAGGTCTCCAAGTTGAAGTTATCTGGGGACTTTCTCCTCATTCTTAAGAATGTGTTTAGAATTAGTCACAGTAGCTTTGCTGTAGAGCTCAGCAAGCCTAGCAAATATTGTTAGCGTTGAGCATGGAATACACCTCAGATATAGGATTGGCTTATAAGTTAATCAGGGCAGTTCTAAAAATAGTAGAAGGGGGAAACTCCAGGAGCAAATGCAGACTCTGGGAGTGAGAATACTGCAAATTATTTGCCTTAAGACCTGGGCCTACCTCCCAGTTATAAATAGTGGATTCTCCAGTTCTTTTAAACCTTGAAGCATCATCAACAGATGGAGAGAAATTCTGACTATACTTAAGCCATCAATTAGAGTGGGGGCTAAATGTGATATGAGTGAAATGTCTTGTACTTTCTGGGAGGCAGATAATATAGATTACAATTTTAAAATACATATAACTGCTTCTTTTTATTGCATTTGGACACTTCATATTTTCAGGCCATTTTATAAAACCCACTTATAAATAGATAAAAAGGCAGATAGCTAACTGGATACATAGGTATATAGACAAATGGGTAAAGCCAAATTCCATAGGCAGAAGTTTTTAAATAGGATAAATTGGTACTTTTAACCCAGAAAAAGGGAAATTTGGCTTTAGAAAATGGATAGTTTTGTTTTTCTCCAAGATGGAGGATTAGAAGCTTTTAGCATGCCTCAGCTACTTGAAAAGAACAATAATATATAAAGACCAACTCTGAGAGCTTTAATTCAAGAAGGAAAATAAGAATTCACTGGAGTAGTGAAGGACAACCCAGACCCTGGAGAGGAGACGGTGAGTGAGCAGCCCCAGTGACAGCATTTAGCTGATAATTTTGAGTGAAACCCATGAGAGGAGCAGTCAGTGTCCTTCTGTGACTCACCTTTTCACTGTGGATCTGTGCAACCCAGGTCAAGGGAAAGCATCCTGTTTCTCCCAAGCCTTGGAGCTAACTTGGGGAGAGGCTGAGAGATGGAGAGAAGGAAAGATACTAGGAAAAGCTGCAAGCATTTTCTCAGACTTGGGGCTGACGGAAAGATGCCAGTTTTTTTTTTTTTTTTTTTTTTTTTTTTTT